>OX451346.1:33744574-33890576 GCA_949629155.1 Myopa testacea | reverse complement strand
ACAACAATCACACCGGGCATGTCTTAAATATAGCCAATTAAAGGTATTTAAGTTAGCGGAACATATCGGGTGTCGTACAACACGCCCAATTTTGTTGTTGTTTTTGGTGCTGACCCCCAAAAATAACTTCAAAAAGGGGTGGCTACTTCCGGTTCCGGTTTTATAGCCGTTTGAAATTTGAAATTTAACTGCCCATATCTTCTAAACTATAGCAGATATCCGGTTGGTATGGATGCCGTTCTAAAGGTACTTAGAGTATCTTCAATTTATGTCATATGATATTTTACCGAAAAGCTTATAGTTCTGGAAAAATACGCAATTTAAAAATTTTAGTACTTTTTTTGTGAATTCAATAATTTTTTTCCAAGTAAAATATGTAATCAACACATATAATTATATATATCCTAAGAAAGAACAGATCTTTAGCTTTCTACAGAAATTTATTTGACTATGATTGGTGTTGGCATTTAGGAGAAATTGCATGTTAGAGGTAACGTATGTAAGTATTTTTTTGAATTGTACTATAAATTTTTTTAAAATGTTCTTACTATACATGTTTTACAATCGTGTTCGTTTAAATACGTGTTCGAAATTGTAAATTAATTCGGGGATTACCGTTATTCATATTGTTCTTGGAGTAATGAGTCTTCGAAATTTATTTATGATTTTTGGATATTTTTGTGTGCGGAAGTTGAATAAATTATGAGTTCTATTAAAAATCTCGTACAAATTTATAATTTATTTAACTGTGATATGGATGGACCTATAACGGAAACATATGGATACATCTCCAATGTAGGTGTATGGAAATGTACCCTAAAAAAAAGAAACGAACACGTAATTCGACCCGTTCGTTGCGAACGGATAAATTTTTTGAGAAATCGCAATTATCCTTATACAAGATATTTATATTTTTTATATTTATATTTTTATTAATATTTTTCAATTTTCAGCTTGAAATAAATGGAAGTACAAAAATCGCGCGGTTTTTCATAAAAATTTTTCAGCCTGCTTTGTACTCACGTCGGTGCGATTTTAAAAATGCAATTTCTCCTAAATTCCTACACCGATCATGCTCAAGTAAATTTCTGTAGAAAGCTGTTCTCTCTTAGGATTTATATAATTATATGATTAATTACACATTACACTGTTGTACGACGCCCGATTTATGCCCAACACGGCGGGCGGATACCTATCTGCTCCAAATATTTTTTGATGACTCTCCTGACTGTTTTGAAATATTATAAGATTATTTTTGGTTTAAATAAGGCGCTTGTTGATCTAACCAATGTTGTTGATGTTGTAGTAGTTGTTGTTGTTGTTGTACGTACTGACCCCAACAACTTTTATTGCTCTCATCTGGTTTCGGAGTTATAGCCCTTTGAAGTTTAAAAAGTTTTGCCCTGTGTCTTCTAAACTTTACAAGATTCCTATATGTTATTGATATTGTTGGAATGGTAATCGTATTATTTATCATTTATGTAAAATAATATTTTGCCGAAGAAAAAACTAAAACTGAAAAAAGTGCTTACATACTTACATTTTCTAAGATCCGCAACTGATGCCGATGAAAAAAACATGCGTCGAAAGCTAAGAGCCTCTATTTTCTTAGTATTGACATAATGATGTGGGTTAATAATACGTTCATTAATTAATTGATTAATGAATGTGATAATGATTAAATAGTGTTCAAGCGGACGTGGCCGAATTGAATACTGACACAAAAGACATCAAGAATATGGTTCAGCTACTAAATACAACGCATGTCGTTTACATACGACGACATCAAAAGCCAGTTATCCAGCGCTCTCATGAAAATGAATGAAACCGTGAATACTATGGCTCAGCAGATTCAAGATCTTACTGTTATGAATGTTGAAAAAGAGAATCGTATAGCCGTATTAGAACGGAAAATAAATGCACTGGAACAGCAGTCGCTTATAAATAACTAGTATATAAGCCTGACTTCGCCAGGAAGTTATTATTTTTTATTTATTTCGTAACAAAAATTGCGAAGTCTTTTGGACTTTCTCACCTTACACTTTTTTGGTTTATTTGTTTTGTAGCATGAAAAGTAAAAAATTAATCGCAATTAATATCGATTGTTTGAATTTGATTCAAATATTGTTTGAGAAAATTTCTTTAAAAGCAAAATTTTTTGTGATAACCGTCGTCTCAACCAGCGGTACTGGCAGTTTTAATTGGGAATGTTATGTGCGACCTCCTTTTAAAAAGTTGACCGCGATTCCCGTGGAGGCCACAGGTAACGCTATATCGCCTTTCCTCGCACCACACTCAAGAGGGTTTTGTATAGGTAGGTCTTTCCACTTCCCCCAGGTCCATCTAGGAAAGATTTTGATGATCTGCTAGATGTGTATATTGCATCTATGACTCTATTAAAGCAACAACCTGTTCATCGTTTAAACATTCGACCAAATCTTGACCTGTTGCTCTTTCTTTTATTATATCAAGTGCTGCTAAGGCATCATGAGGCAAGTCTTGAGGTGGAGTTTTAATACCGAAGTCTGTACAATTTTTACCATGTACAATAAGAATTTCTTGGACATCGCGTAGGGTGACAATTTTCACAGTCTGCGTGTGTTCTACAATGATCCGGGTGTTTTACAGGTAGGTCTTCTGCGGCTCAAGTAGGCACCCAAAAACACAGATTAAAGCAAACAATTCTCTGGCTTCCCAGCCAGTGTGGCTTCCCAAACAGAATCGTTTTCTAAGATACCCAACTCCTTGCATGCCTCTTTGAATGTTTTGAATGTGACCTCGTGCACAGTTCTCAAAACTGATATCTCCTGTCACATGTAATAGAAGTAGTCTTAGATGATATGGCCCGATATGGCCTTCCGATATACTAATGTTAATTTTCTAAGCAACTATACACAACATTACATTCAATTTACATATTATTAAAATTAAATTGAATAATAATAATAATATAATAATAATAATATGAAATTAACAGCCCGATTCTGGCGCACCGTCACAAAAAGTTGTGACGATAATAATTTGAGACGAAAATTATGATGGTTGGTATTCTGGCGCAAATGTCACAGGGGAAAAGCTCTTTTGTGATGAAAAAGGTTTAAGGCCAAACCGAATTTCAGCAATAATAGCATGGTTGCATTATTGCTGTAGAATTAAACACAATTAATTTAATTTTAGTTGAGACCGTTTTTTTCTAAAAGTTTTCTATAAGAAATGCCCCAAAATTATTATGATTGTTATAAGTAATAATATTTATGTAATCTTTTGTTTGTTTGTTTGAAAAAATGTTGATTTGCATATTATAAATTCTATTGGGAAAGCAACCCTGCATATCGCTAAAAAGTTGAAAATATGAACAAGATGTAAGTACAAATTTTATAAAACCTCAGAGCGAAAGGAATAGAAGTCTTCATATTATCATGAGGCTCCAATTCCTCCAAAATTCGCCGACACAGATTTTTGGGGATTGTATAAAGTTTAATTCAAATGTTCTCTTGCATTTCGAATGGATTACTCGAATCTCTTATACACTTTAGTAATCGTCTTCTTTTTAGCTTTTCGTTTTTCTTTTTTTAAGAAATAACGCAAACAATGCCGATTTCTTCCATTTTTTAGCTTATTACATTGTTTCCTTTTCTATTTTGTCGTTTTTTGCTGTTGTGACCTGCTGTTGAGTACATCACAACTTTCGTCACAATAGAGACGAAAAAAGCTTTTTTAACGTGCTCTGAATACCAAATCGTCTCAATTGAGACGACTGTCTCAATTGTGACTTATGACGATTTTGTGACGGTGTCAGAATCGGGCTCTAAATTACATGTTATGAAAAATTATTACATTTTTAAATTATTAAATTTTTAAATTATTAAATTTATAAAATGTAAAATTTTTCATAATAAAATCTGACAAATTATTCACCACAATCTAGGAAAAAAAATACAAATTTCCTCCCAATCGGATTTTTTGCAAAAAAATGGCGAAGCCGTTTGGATTTTTGAAATTTTTTTTTTCAATCAATCGATTTTTATCAATTTCTCATCAACATTAGATGCCCAGAAACATCTGTGAAAAATTTCAGGCTTCTGAGAGATGTGGAAGTCCAAAAAAAAGTCCCGGACATATTTTGCTAACAGAAACGCACAGGGATTTTATATATATAGATGTGGAGATTAGTAATTTACCGATTGGCGGGAGCGAGAATGAAAAAAATATGTTAGGGGGAGTATGTCAAGCAAACGGATTAGAAATTTACAGAGAAAGATCTCATAGATGTATTATATATAGAACAAATCTTAAGAGAAAAAGCATTGTAGTGAAATTTGCCACGGTAAAGAAGAAGAGAGAGGTTATGAAAAATATGTGAGAGCGACGTGGTGCGGAGAGCCGCATGAGCGACAATAGTCAAAACGCGCCTAACATTTACATGGTAGATCAACTCACACCTACATATCGCTAACTTCTTTGGATGGCAAAAACTAATGCTAAAGCAAACAGCTGGAATTTTGTATGGGTTAGAGATTTCAAAATCCACACGAACGAGAGAACAAAGATGGTGAATATAGAATCTGAGGAAGATCTGTTCAATATAAAGTAAATCAGTATGTTTAATTAAAAACATAAGAATACAATTAAATACATTTATGAATATAAGACGCATTTTGTACCGTTCATTTTATTCTGTAAATCAAAAAAGAACTATTGCGATCTTTCCTGAGCCTATTTGAATTATACGTTCCTTGAGAAAGCACTTCTTAAATTTTCTAGCCGAAATCCCCACTACCATTGAAGCTATTGACGTCATAATACTCGTGGAAACAAATATAACCAATGCTGAAAATTATTTGTACAGTATTGACGGATTTAAAGCCGACTTCATTATTTGAGAAAACAACAGATGAGGGGGGATTGCAATCTTTGTTAGAGACTCAATTGCATTTTAAACAAAGGTCTTAAATACAGAACGTTTCGAAAATATGCAAATCGAAGTAGATATAAACAAAAGCCCAACCACTATTCTGGCAATCTATCAGCCTCAATCCCTAAGCACTATGCGGTTCATTGGGGAGCTAAAACAAGCAATAGGTGGTGTGGGGAAAAAGCACAATATGATAATTATAGGCTCGAATATTGACAATCATCAGATAACTAATATTGTAAGTGATTTTTTAGAATTGGTGGCCTCGAATGGGCTTTTGAACTGTATCACACAGAGTGTATCACAAGGGTTGATATCCAAAAAGAAAGAAGGACGTGCATTGACCACCTACATGTTATATGTACAGATAGCGATATTTACGCAGGAGTGATGTAAACTATAATAGTATATCAGATCATCATGCAAGGTGCAGGCTAGAACACAGAAGTAATGTATTAGTCGACAATAGAGTTAATCACCTGATAAAAGATACTGAATGGAGCGAGCTCAATGAGATTGACGACGTTGATGACATGTACGAAGGTATAAATGCTGCATTTGACAATATTTATAATAACTGCACCAAAAGAATAACCACAAGAAAGCTTCGTAAAGTAAATCCTTGGGTAAGCAGAGAAATCATAGAATGCTGTAAGCAAAGGGACAAGCTATATAGACGATGGTGTACACAACCTCAAAACAAAAGTAGGGAAATAGCATATAAAACATATCGTAATGCTGTCAAGAAGAGGATCATTAATGCAAAAATAGTTACTATAGAAACAAATTTATTGAAAATAGATGTATGTAATAGTAAAAGAGTTTGGGAAATAGATATATGTAATAGTAAAAACAATAAAAGAAATAATTGGGAAAAAAAAAGCAAAAAAATTTGATGATGTTGTAGTGTACCACACTATTCACCATGACTGCTTGATAAGCAACAGTCAAATTGACCAACCGTGCACGCAGCGCATAAAAATTGCAACGCTAGTCCTGTTGGAGCGTTGACCGCGTTAAGTTCGGCTGCGTGTGCGTTAATGCTTTCTTTTCGCTGCCGACGCATTCTGTCGAGAGTACGACAGAAAATAGTGCAGCCGATAATTATATACAATAAGTTATATATGTACATTGTAATATTGATTGGATGAGCAGAACCCGCCGACCAATCACAATCTAATTATTAAGAAATATGTTTATGTTATTTTTAAGTCCGTCCTTCCAAATCAACTATAAAAGGGCAAGAATTTTCAAAATAAAGTCAGAATTATATCAGAGCCTGAAACCAACAATTCTTTTTAATTCTCAAGCCGCGGAAATAATCTGCCGGCTTTATAAACTATACAAATAGAACT
The DNA here is from genome assembly GCA_949629155.1 of Myopa testacea. NCBI lineage: Eukaryota > Metazoa > Arthropoda > Insecta > Diptera > Conopidae > Myopa > Myopa testacea. The sequence continues at coordinate 33,884,306 of OX451346.1, read as the reverse complement.
CTTAGCTGAGGCCCATGGCATACTCTGCCGGCCAAGCCAAAGAATCTATAATAAAATAAAATATAATCCAGCATAGACTTGAAGACAGGACCAGAGGTCCTTAATTTATTACATGGCGATCCTGCGTACTTCGATCCTGCATACTCGATCCTGCATACTTCGATCCTGCGTACTTTTATTCTGCGAGCCAACACCGAAATGCTGTACACCAAAAAAACACACTAGTCGCGGTCAAAGCAGTCAACATATCGCAGTTACCAAAATCTGGAACGCTTGTCGTTGCCAACTGGGGTATTCCAATTGCTGCTCTCATGAAAAAAAAAAGATTCCAAGTTTCTTAGTGGAGGAATGACGTTAGCCCTCACACTTTACTCGATGGTCTTCATGCGTCTCGCTTGGAAAGTAACACCACGCAACATGCTGATACTCGCCTGCCACATGACGAACTCCACAACTCAGCCTAAGAAAATAACAGACTACAACAAAAACCACATTTAAGAAAGATAGTACAGACAGAACCTACCTACAACGAACAGACCAACACATATACATTAAATAACATGTATACACAAGATAGCATAATAATAATTTTCTTCCTTATAATAGTATTTTTAGTAATAACAATATATGTAGCATATAGAATTAATAAGCACTATAAAAATTATGTATTTGAGCTCTATTTCCCAAATGCGAAGCGAAATTTTAAAAATTTTCATACGATTTGACAAATCAAATTTAATAAATTTGATCGCATTTGAAAAAAATGCGAATGAAATGCGAAGCAAAATAATATTTTGAATCAGTCTGTCGTAGGCATAAATAAAATCCCAAAACAAAACAGTGGAAATAGAAGGGAAGTAATGTCAATCAGCTGTCAAAACACAATTGTACTTGCATCTCAATTTCTTACAAATTTAAAAAAGAATCCTGACATTAAAATCGAGTGAGCATTTTAATAAAAACAAACTAGAATTTGAAGAGTTAAAGAAAACATATTATGAAATCATAGAAACTTGTAATGTTTTGTTGTCTTCTTGCGTGGGATTTGTTTTAGACTACGTTTAGATTACTTCTACGTGGTTATAATACTTTAGGTCTGAGCAGTCTTTCAAAATAAAGTGTAAGTACTTACTGAGCTCTTCAGCCGAATATTTACATGCGCCATCCTTTTGGTCACACGACTTTTAACTGAGCTATTGAAGGAGCCGATAAGTTCTAAGCTCTATGTCAGAGCCGAAAGAAAAGAATATCGTTGTATCTGAGTTTGATTCAGAATTGGTATTAATCTTTATTTACAATAATTCGCCTATTTAATTTGCAATCATTGCTTTGTTGACCTAGTCATAGTAAATATAATCCCTGCAAGTACGAATAGTCGCTGCTGGTCCTACTGTCTATAGTCACTGTCCCAAATGCTATATTCGGTGTTTCTGTTATTTCCAATCTCTCGTTAGTGTACCTACATATTTTAATCTTATTGCAAATGTTACACTTGTTAATATATGTAATCTTTTACCATTCTATTCATTCCTTTCCATACATATTTCTGCTTAAGTTTTGATATGCATCTTTTTACACCGCAGTGTCCTCCATGTACTGAATTATGATAATCTTTTTGTAGTTTTCTCATCTCTTCCTTATTTTTTATTTCTTCCGGAGGTTTATAAATCAATATGTCTACACAATTCCCTGAATTCAATTCTTCTTGCAGCTTATTAAACATTTTTTAAATTCTTGCATGCTATTTCTTTTAAATATTTCATTATTCTCTGCTAACGCTAGCTTTCTTATTCCCATCGTATTTGTATTGAATAATAACGTCTTCAAGATCAATTTTATCTCTGATAATGATTCTTTGTTATATTCTACGATTATATTACTTTTTGCTGCCAATACTTTTATTCCTGGGATCCCTATTTTCTTTTTAAACCTGTCCCAATGAATTAGTGCTATAATTGATGTATGGCAACAATTTGTACAACAAAAGCAAATCTATATTGTGTTTATTATTGTGTGCTCTTCATGTGAGAGTGAATATAGCAGCAATATTCCTCGTGCGACTACTAGAGCGCAGCGTCATAGCGTAGAACAAAATACGGGGATACTCAGAAGAGGTACAATTCGAATCTTTTGCATATGCCGGAGCTTCACTATCTCTGATATTATTTGTTACATATGTATGTGCATTATTTTATTTTATATAATGAACAGGTTTATGACGAACTACGCATGAAAAAAGAAGTTTTTCTGAATCTTTTGGAGAAGGTAGCGCCGTGCATAAAAAAATTGTATGAGCAACTGTTCAGAATCACACCAAACACGAGCATTTTGCAATCGTTTGAGAGACTTTTTCCACGAAATAGTTCATCCATCATGCCACAAATACGTAGCCTGAAAAGCATGTAAATTACCAACAAAACTGCGTTTGCGTTTGGTTTCGCGTTTCAATTGCGTTCGAGAGGTTTACAAATTTTCCTCTCTAAATTCTTCGAAAAATACGAAAAGCACAAACCAAAACGCGAAATAAACGCAACGCGAAAAGATACATGATAAGGCTGTAATTGTCTTATTTTAATTGTCTTTGTTTTTTTTTTTTTTTTTTTTTTTTAATGAGGTAGGAAATGCTCTGCTCGAACCAGGTCCGCCGATAGTGTGGGACTCCCTCCCTTGCATCGATCTTATCGAAGGCACCCTCTATATCCATGAAAGTGGTCATAGCGATGCCTACATTGATCAGTTCCTTCTCCGCCACCCCGACCAGATAGTGGAGGGTGGTCTCCGTAGATCTCCCCGCTCTATATGCGTGCTGAAATCTACTTAGAGGACGTTCCACAAATACTGTTCCCTCTAGATAGTCCACCACCACCCTCTCCATTGTCCTTAAGACGAAAGAGGTCAGGCAGACCGGTCTGAAGGATTTGGCCTCCGTGTAGTCCTTTTTTCCTGGTTTTGGTAGGAATACCACTCTCCCCTCCCTCCAAATACCAGGCACATAACCCGTTGCCAGACATGCTACGAATACTCCCCGCAAACGCTCGAGCAGCTGCTCCTGGCCCCACTGGATCAAAGCTGGGAATATCCCATCCGGTCCCGGAGTCTTAAACGGGGAGAACGTCATCAGCGCACTTCTTATCCCGTTCCTCGTCACTATCCCTTCCGCCTCGGTCCTCTCCGACCTGTGATACCATCTTCGCAAAGATGGCCAGGTCCCAGCGTGTCCGATGCTTCCAGGAAAATGTCTGTCCACCATCTCTTAAGTAGACTCTTCCAGTGTCTCCAGCAGGACTCCATCTTTGTTACGGATGAGTCCCATCTTGGACCCTGGATCCTTTGATATCTGCTTCTGTAGTTTGCATACATCAGAGATATCCTTCGTATTGGTGCAGAAGTCCACGTCTGCCTCTTCCTCTTGCGAAGGGTCTTCTTCAACCGTTTCTTCTTCTCCTTATAATCAGACCAAGACACTGCGTCTTTGTGCCTCATGTACGGATTAAAAGCCGTTCTCGTCTCCCTCTTCATGGATTCCAGTTCCTCGTTCCACCAGTGAACAGAGTCATCTTCGTCCACTATGGCCCGAGGGCACGCCGTTTCATACGCAGAGATCATGGCAGAGTTTAACCTCGTCACCTCGATCTCTACTTCTGCTGTGTTCCTGGGCATTCTGTTCAACCCAGGCAGAGATCCCTTCAGAACTTCCCGGTACAGATGACCATCCGTGTTTCTTGGGGTCCTCGTTAGCCTGCTTCCTCGCCGCTGTCTCAGTTCGTACGTGACGTCGAACCGGATGGCCCTATGGTCAGACATGGTTAGCCTGTCCCAGACTGTCCAGTGTGATAGTCTCTCTAACATTCCGAGTCTTGCCAGGGTTAGGTCAATAACTTCACTTCTTATTGCGTTAACAAAAGTCGTTTCAGACCCCCTGTTTACGATTTGCAGGTTAAATTTACTCACAAATTCGAGAATATTCTCACCTCTGCGATTATCGTCGGAGCTACCCCACACTGTACTGTGAGCATTAGCATCGCAACCTATAATCACATTCAACCCCCTTTCCACACTGTATCTCACAAGCCTTCCCACCTCTTGGGGTGGTGGCGGCTCTGTTGAGTCATATGGCAGGTAGGCAGATGCGATCAGAAAGGAGCCACTCCCGCTTCCAATCCTCAAGACCGTTAGGTCCTGAGAACATAGATGAGTCATGAGTATCGCTTGGACACCCGTCTTACCATTACGCAGGTTCTCTTCTTGCCCTCATCTGGCGGCAAGAAGAGGCTAGTCCCTTTACACTATAAGCCCTTAATACTACCATGGAGTACCCAGGGCTCTTGCACCAAGGCTATGTCCAGCTTGTCTTCCTCAAAGTGCCGCAGCATCATTGTTGACGCTGCTCTACTATGATGAATGTTCAGCTGACACACCTTCAGAGTTTGTCCGCGCAGGCCCATCTCCCGCCCCGGTGTTACAATCCCGAAGGAGTGAGTCACCGTCCCCGCGGACTCGGTGTTCGCTTCAGCCTGGATCCCTCTGGAATATGACCACAGCTTGATCAAGACCGCAGTTGAGTTTCCCCCCCGCCGTCTTGATGCCCTCTGCCTCTTCCTTTGGGCACCAGACCGTCAGCCTAACCCCGACTTTCGCCCCTTCGCCGAACTTTTCTGCGAAGGTAACCCTCCATTTGGAGGTATCCCTTACGCAGCCGTTCTGCTGTTGGAGCGTCGTGAGGATGGTCTCTGTGGTCTCGGTAGCACCGTGGACCACCAACAACATCCTCCTTTCGTCCTTCAAAGCATAAATCCTGTCCGGACGCAGTTTGGCTCCTTGCCAGAGACCCTCCAACTTCTCAGAAGCCTTAAACTGATTCACTGTCCACTGTCTAGGAAGGCGTTCCCAACGAACCCGATGTCCCCTCCACCGTCCAGAGATTCCAGCGCCTTCAGCAGGGAGGCCTTGAAGGTTGCCAGATGGCTTTCCTCCAATAGCCCCCCGCCGGAGAGGTCCGCTATGCCGACAAGGAGATCACTCCCCGCGACCCCCGCGAAAGACCTCCGTTTGGCTACGGGCTCATTGCTGTGCGTAGATGGGCCTTGAAACGCTGGAGCGGGACGCTTCCTAGGAACCGCCGTTCGCCCTTTATTGCTGGTCGAAGGACCACCCTGCAGCACTGACGCAGTGGCTTTCGCCCCATCTGCAGCACTCTTCTGACGTCCGGCTTCCAGCTTCCCCGGCACCGTAGTCGCTGAGGTGTTACCTCTGAACCTCTTGCCCGGCAAGCCTTCTTCTGGACTGGTCCCACACGAGGAGAGCTGGCTAAGCCGAGAAGTCAGCTTAGCTATGGATCTCTCCAATGCTCTCTTCGTCTTCTGCCGCTTCCGCTTACCCCTCTGCTTCTCCCTCTTGCGAGAGATCGCTGTGGCGACCACTTCTGCGGCTCGCCCTTCCGGTTTGCCGCTACGACCAACTAATCCCTTGGAAAATACCTTGGGATCCGTCTCGTCGTCGCTTTCACCCGGACTCGATATGAATGCCATGACGTCCCTAGGAACTAAACCCTTTGACGGTTCCGTTCCACTGGGAATTTCAGCACCCCTCTGACGAAATAGTCGTCCAGCCGACTGGGTTTTCGGCCGGGGGGCGAGCACCACAACCCCATCCGAGGTAGCGGATACACCTCCCAGTGGTTCCCCACACCCTGCCGAAGCTAATCCCTCATCGGGTTCCGCCTCGACAGGGGCCTCCACTCCAGCCCTTCCCTCCCTTCGTTCATCGTTAGTTTTGTTTTGTGTATGTTGTCCGTTTTTGGTCCCACGAGTAATGGGGAATGGAGGTCCACCCGCATAGAGTCCCTTGTGCAGGCAAGGCTAATTAATCCGGTGGGCGCCAGGTAACCGGATACTCCGTTCACGACTGGGCTATTTAATTGGGCCCCCAGCCAGGTTGATTATCGGCACGGGTCGTCTAACACCTTAATCAAGCCCAGGGACAACCAGGAGAAAAGGATGGGATGGAGACACGGGTACAGGTAACGGGGAGGTACAGAGGATAAAAGGAGAAGTCGCCGCTTCTGTCAGCCCAGGAAGTCTCAGTTATCCCCTACAGCCGAGACGACCTGGTTACCAGGGATAACCGCGTGGAGGTAGAAGCCGACTTGCCCGCCCAGAAGACTTACGGAGGGACGTCCTGTGGTCCCGTTTTCCCCCAAACCTGAGCGGACCTTTGACCCCCTTAATTGTTTTTAATAATGTCTCTAGTCGGTATCGTGTCATTATTTATACCATTTATTTCGTACTTAGTGCTAAATCTTATTATTCGAACTTATTTTGCTGTCTTTTATTATCGATATGTCTGCTCCTGTATCTATTAATAAACTTATTGGTCGACCATTATACTTTAATTTAATGTATTAATTAAGTTTTAATCTTAAGTATTAAAATTTCCTCTACCTCTTGTAATCTACCTCTTGTGTTCTATTGTAATGTAATATTCTATTTTGAGATGGATTGTGATCTTGGACTTCCATTTCTGTGGCCAGCGGAATTGCTTCAGCAAGTTTTTGTGGCCTAGCCGCCGCAAGTGCAGATTTAAGTGGTTCTTTTAAACCATTTTTAAATGCTGTTAGTCCTATCTGATCATTTAGTTTGGTTATAATTTCTCTGTGTACTATACCCTGCTCATTTATATGCAGTTCATTTAAAGCTGCTAAAAGTGACTCTAACTTAGTGGCAAATGATGAAATTGTTTGATTTCCTTGAAAGGATTTTGTTATTTCACTATGTAGTCCTGTCGTAGTCTTGTTTGATCTGTATGCCTTTGTTAGAGTGGCATTCAAATTTTTAAAAGTTATAGGTTTTTCTTCTACTAGAATTCTATTTTTTACGGTTTCGGACAACTTAGTGGCTAGTATGAATTTAATGCATGTAGGCTTTTGTTCTGCTTTGAGGGTTTCATGATAAAATTCTATTAGTCCTAGGAAATTATTAAGTTCCTTCACATTACCCTGAAATTCTGGTATGATTTTGGACGCTGTCATAAGATCAAAATTTGCCATTGTTTGATTTTCTATTTTGATTTCTGTATTTTTGTCAATTTCTTCTCTTGTTGCTATATCTTCTGACTCGGTTTCAGAATCGGTTTCCTTAAATATTAAATATTCACGAATGTCATTAGTGATTTGTTCATATTTTTCTTTTAATAATGGCAAATCTGATATTGATACCTCATTACTTATTTCTAGTCACGCGTTTTGAATTTGTTTTTCAGCTGTTAATATGTATTTCTCACTATATTTTCTAGCTGGATTTTTTTTTAAGTTTTTATGTAATTTTGCGAGAAAATCCATGTATATTTGTATAATGTTATAATTTTGTAGAATAAGTATTCAATTTACGCATAACCAATATCCTTCTCTTCAACATGGCCCGATAACGATCGCCATTGACTGTAACGGCCACTCCTTGCTCATTTTCGAAAAAAAATGGCCCAATTATGCCTCTGGACCAAAATCCACACCAAACAGTGACTCGGTTTAGGTGCACCGGCTTTTCAATGTATGCGTGCGGGTTTTCTGTGCCCCAAATGCGACAATTTGCTTGTTTACATACCCGCCAAGATCAAAATGAGATTCATCTGAAAAGATGATTTTTTTTTGGCAAAATCGGCATCGGATTTTCAAAGTAATGTCGCAATATTTCCCAGCGTTGTTCAAGCGTATACACAACCATATTCGTTCAGCGGAAGGATAAAACTAATTATCTGTCAAATCAGACATGAGCTAAGTGATACCATTCACGAAATAAGCACTAGTTGGAAAAAAAAACGTTAGATAGCGGACCCTATATATTTGTTATGATAACTGTTTAACTTAAACAATAATATTACTATCAAACACATGCAATTAAAATATATAATTAATCCTAAGCTATTGATGTTTCCTGCGGTCACTGATGCGGCTGTCGCTGCAGCGTTATTGTTGTTTATTATTGTTTATTATTTTATTATTATTCGGTGTTGACCCCATCTTTCCAGCCTTTTAGTTTTAGTTTTTGGAGTATTTACATGCGCCATCCTTTTGGTCGCACGACTTTTAACTGAGCTCTTGAAGGAGCCGATAAGTTCTAAGCTTTATGTCAGAGCCGAAAGAAAAGAATATCGATGTATCTGAGTTTGATTCAGAATTGATATTAATCTTTATTTATAATAATTCGCCTATTTATACATTATCTCTTACATGCTAACAAATACAAATCGCTTACAGTGCTAATTTGCAATCATTGCTTTGTTGACCTAGTCCAGTGCTGGCCACGCCATAGGCACGCGTGCTAATTTTTTCTCTCGGCTATTCACATGTACACGACAAAAGTCGTCGGGTTTTCACACCGACACTAGCGATCGTTCGTGTCAAATGAGTCAGTCGACGTGCAGACTTCAAGCAAGCAAGATCGCACCAGACTATTTTATGGTTGCACTGAGCAAAATGTTTAATAAGGAATGGGAGAATCACTATTTTTTCTTTGAAAATTTTTTAGGCGAACCGCAATGCATGATTTGCAATAAAAAGGTGGGACGCGCATTTTCATTGCAAAATCATTTGCATAATTTAAAGTTTAACAACCCCCAAACAACAATCTTCTCAGTGTACCGCGCAGAGAGAATTTTTCCGCAAAAAAACCTCTCTCAACCCTTCACACATGCACAAAATATGATTGTATAAGTTTTGGCCAGCACTGACCTAGTCATATGACTAGTAAATATGATCCCTGCAAGTACGATGAGTCGCTGCTTGATTGGGTCACAGCACGCGTCGAGGTATTGAAACCAGATCGACTAATGACAACAACAACACGTGCCCTAGTTTTCGCAATTGGTGTTAGTAATCGACTTCGCACGGTCAACAATTAATGCTTACCAGGTGTCGCCAACCTTGGCGCACTACAAACTGAAGAAGATCATGAAAAAATCAAAGAGAGTATAATACAATTTAAAACTATAATTAAATCAATTCACGAAATTTTGTCAGAGAACAAAATAAAAATGAGTACCTTCAATATTGACACGGCATAAAAGCCATTCCAATTTTTACATGCTCATTTAAAGAAATTGAATAATTTTTAAAAATCACAGAGCTGATTTATAATTCTTTATACATATATAAAACTAGCATTAAATGTACGAAGGGCTATATGTGGTATAAAAATACTAACTACTTATAAAGAACTCGAAACAACATTAACTGGCAGATACAAGAACAACACAACAGTCTCGAAAATACATACTATGAGTGGTATAAGACAAACCAAAAAAATAGTGCAACACTACAAAGAACACATTTTGACAGTAATTAGCGACCTAAATAGACTTCAAATAACCGACGTAGCAGAAAACGCCATTAGTGCAAAGAAAGTCGTAATCACGAAAATAAACGACACTTATGCACTCACTGTATTTAAAAACGGTCTCAATGAAACTTTTAAATCAACAATATTTGCGGCACAAACAAAAACATTTAATGAAGCAATAAACCTCGCTTTAGAAATAGAAATAAACCAAAACTCAAGTACCCAAATAACGTATATACACAAATAGAAATCACTACAGACCTAATGACACACAAAGGAATTCGACCAACTTCTACAACAACAACAACACTAACAAACGACAAAATGCATTCAGTAATTTTAATAATAACAAAACAAATTATCGGAACACTTTTTTTAAAAACAACAATGGCTCCAATAACTCCAACAACAATTATACACAGAACACAAGTACCAGATACAGTAATAACACGACACCGAACAGAAACAACACCAACGAGTACAGAAGCAACAACAATAACAGAAACAATAATACTACATATCAATAACAGCAATACAGAAATAACACTAACAATAGAGTTTATACATTGGATGCTCAGGAAAACGAGCTAGGCTCGGAGGGCAATTAAATTCCCCCTACGGAAAGCCAAAAACAATAAAAAAATTTTATACAATTTCAAAGAATGCTACAAACATTGTTGAATTGCATGACAACAATAAAAAACTTAAATTTTTGATAGATACTGGAGCAGATACATCTTTAATAAAAACTAATAAAGATGTAAAGTATAATACTTATAGAACTTACTATACTTGCAAATTAAGAGGTATCACTAATGAAGTTATAGAACCATTAGGCTTAATAAATTTAAATATGAAACTATATAATGAAAATATTAATCATAAATTCTTAGTAGTAGATGAAAATTTTCCTATATTAACAGATGGAATTATCGGGAGAGATTTATTAAGAAAATATTTTTGTAAACCAGATTACGAAACCTTAACTATTACATTCAGTTTTAATGAAAACGATATAATTGTACCATTACATTTAAACCAGTGCTGGCCAAAACTTATACAATCATATTTTGTGCATGTGTGAAGCGTTGAGAGAGGTTGTTTTGCGGAAAAATTCTCTCTGCGCGGTACACTGAGAAGATTGTTGTTTGGGGGTTGTTAAACTTTAAATCATACAAATGATTTTGCAATGAAATTGGGTTTACTATTTCTCAATTTATTCCTAATTCAGATTTTGGAACATATTTTTTAATAGCAGACCTAAACTTAAATATTAATTGTGCCCTTTTTTCATTAATAACCTTATTAAAATCTAAATGACACGTTCTATAGTGTCTCTTTACAAAAAATTTAGATGCGCGTCCCACCTTTTTATTGCAAATCATGCATTGCGGTTCGCCTAAAAAATTTTCAAAGAAAAAATAGTGATTCTTCCATTCCTTATTAAACATTTTGCTCAGTGCAATCATAAAATAGTCTGGTGCGATCTTACTTGCTTGAAGTCTGCACGTCGACTGACTCACTTGATACGAACGATCGCTAGTGTCGGTGTGAAAACCCGACGACTTTTGTCGTGTACATGTGAATAGCCGAGAAAAAAAATTAGCACGCGTGCCTATGGCGTGGCCAGCACTGATTTAAACACATCGATAGAAATTGTTTTACCATCGAGATGCGAGCTCATTGTACCAATTAATACAAATTTTAAAGAGGATAGAATAATATGGAATAAAGAAATTCAAAAAGGAATATTCATAGGAAATTGCATTTGCCCAAAAGGAAAGATAGGTCATATAAAAATGTTAAACACAAATGATGCTACTGTTACTATATATAAAATTGAACTAGAGCCGATCCATTAACTAATTATGATATTCAAACATCAAGAACAATGAATAACACCGAAAGATTAAATAAGCTATTAGAAAAAAAAGAAAATAAAAACAACTGACCCTGACGCATACAATTCACTAACTGAAATCCTACAAAACTATCAAGGTATTTTTCATTTAGACAACGAAGTACTGTCAACTAATAACTTTTACACACAAAAAATTGACCTAAACGACAAAAGTCCGACTTACATAAAGAACTATAGACTTCCGCAGACACAAAAAGACGAAATTAAACAACAAGTCAGAAAATTATTAAATGAGGACATAATTGAACCATTCAAGTCCATACAACTCACCACTCTTAGTAGTACCAAGAAATGAAACAAGGACAACATAAAATGGAGACTAGTAGTAGATTACCGTAAACTCAATAACAAAATAGTAAACGACAAATTCCCGTTAACAAGACTAGAAGATATACTTGACAAATTAGGAAGACCAAAATACTTTTCGACACTTGACATGACTAGCTCTTTCCACCAATTACCTTTAGACAGAAATTCAAGACCATTAACAGTTTTTTCTACAGAAAATGGACACTATCAATTTAAAAGACTACCATTTGGATTAAAGATATCCACAAACAGCTTTCAAAGAATGTTGACAATAGCACTCAGTGGACTGGACAGTTAAGCATTCCTTTATGTAGACGACATTATTGTCTTTGGTTGTAGTTTAAAATACCACAATGAAAATTTAGTGAACGTTTTTGACCGACTACGAACGTACAACTTAAAATTAAATGCAAATAAATGCAATTTCTTGAAAACAGAAGTAATTTTTTTAGGACATTTAATAACAGGCAAAGGAATCGAAACAGACCCAGACAAATTTGACACAATAAAGAATTATCCAATTTCGAAAAACGCCGACGAAACGCGCCGTGTCGGAATCAATGCTAGCTCTTTAATATTTTATTTCATTGTTCTTGATGTTTGAATAGCATAATTTTTTAATGGATCGGACTCTAGTTCAATTTTATGTATAGTAACAGTAGCATCATTTGTGTTTAACATTTTTATATGACCTATCTTTCCTTTTGGGCAAATGCAATTTCCTACGAATATTCCTTTTTGAATTTCTTTATTCCATATTATTCTATCCTCTTTAAAATTTGTATTGATTGGTGCAATGAGTTCGCATCTCGATGGTAAAACAATTTCTATCGATGTGTTTAAATGTAATGGTACAATTATATCGTTTTCATTAAAACTAATTGTAATAGTTAAGGTTTCGTAATCTGGTTTACAAAAATATTTTCTTAATAAATATCTCCCGATAATTCCATCTGTTAATATAGGAAAATTTTCATCTACTACTAAGAATTTATGATTAATATTTTCATTATCTAGTTTTATATTTAAATTTATTAATCCTAATGGTTCTTAAAGTATTATACTTTACATCATTATTAGTTTTTATTAAAGATACATCTGATATAGTATATATCAAAAATTTAAGTTTTGTATTATTATCATGCAATTCAACAAAGTTTGTAGCATTCTTGGAAATATTATAAAAGTTTGTAATTGTTTTTGGCTTTCCGGAGGGGGAATTTAATTGCCCTCCGAGCCCAGCTCGTTTTCCTGAGCATCCAATGTGTAAACTCTATTGTTAGTGTTATTTCTGTATTGCTAATATTGATATGTAGTATTGTTGTTGTTTCTGTTGTTATTGTTGTTTCGGTTGTTGTTTCTGTTGTTGTTGTTGTTTCTGTTCGGTGTCGTGTTATTACTGTATCTGGTGTTTGCGTTCTGTGTATAATTGTTGTTAGAGTTATTTGAGCGGTTGTTGTTGTTAAAAGAAGTGTTCCTATAATTCATGTTGTTATTATTAAAATTATTGTATGAATTTTGTCGGTTGTTAGTGTTGTTGTTGTTGTAGAAGTTAGTCGAATTCCTTTGTTTGTCATTAGGTCTGTAGTGATTTATATTTTTGTTTATATACTTTATTTGGGTACTTGAGTTTTGGTTTATTTCTATTTCTAAAGCGAGGTTTATTGCTTCATTAAATGTTTTTGTTTGTGCCGCAAATATTGTTGATTTAAAAGTTTCATTGAGACCGTTTTTAAATACAGTGAGTGCATAAGTGTCGTTTATTTTCGTGATTACGACTTTCTTTGCACTAATGGCGTTTTCTGCTACGTCGCACAGTGGCCGGTTTTTCAACTTAGCGGTCAAAAATCCATATCTTTTGACTCTCTTTGAATTTTTTATTCCGGTTTTTTTTGTTGGATTCTTCTAATCTTAAGCTTTAATGTGAGACTAAAATCATAAAAATCGATCGTTGAAAACCAGAGATATGAGAGTTTCAATCAGGGTACCTATTAAAATTTTCTTAAAAGCCTAAAAAAGATATTATAAAAATAATACGTTTCTTTTTATTTAATGATTAAAGACTTTTTTTTATCAATAACGAACATACTAATAAAATAGATTAATAAAAATAAGGTAATAAGTAAGGAACTAATGAAAATTAAACAATTTTTCAAAACATTCATTGATAGAATTCCGCTCATCTAGTAGTAAATTTTGTGCATCACTCGATTGAGCTAGATTTCCATTTTTGGCGGATATTTGAAATATATGGATCCGATGTGCACAGCAAAACTGCAAGCAGATCCTCATTGGTACAATATTTTGAAATTTTCCTTGTATTGTGTTCAAGAAAGAATCTGTAATCCTTGTTTCTTTTTTCTTGTGCTTCTTCAGAAAGATCATCAAGTGGAATTTTATTACTATATACTGTACTGTATATTACTGTATACTATTTTTAATAATTTGCTCGCCATGATAAAGAATTTTATGAATTGTTGATGGCATATTCCTCCAGGGATATATTTCGTTGTAACTTTTTTGGCATCAATCATCCTGCTGCATGCTATAACTTCTATTATTATTTTGAATCGCTTAATTAATTCAACGTCCACTCCTGTAATGAAAGCTGCCGTCTCAGGATCTGAGAAAAATCTTCTAGCGGTGTTTCCATCATTCGTATTTCCCTCCTTGTTTTGGCTGGTCAATTATTAGCCCTATTTCACGATATTGTTTCTGTATTTGCCTTTTTTTCAGCTTCCGTTTATCCATATTCACTGCATTTTGTCTAACCGTTCCTGTTGCTCCGAATTCTAAATCATAGCCAATTTCAGTATATGTTCCATGAAACGAATTCTAGTGTGAAGAGGCGACAATCCGAATTCGTATGCCATCCATCATGTATTACGCTGGTACAGTTTCTCCTTATTTCGATTCACATCTGTGTAACGTTTTTTTAAATGCACTAAAAAGTTAGATATTTTCTTTTTTATGTCTCTTCTTGATCGCATGAGTCAAAAAAAGGATCACTTAGAATATGCGAAGTAACATCTTCGTCGTCTTTTCGTAAGAAGTAAATATCTGCCAAATTTTTATATGTGAACTTAGCCATGTTTTTGCCAAGAATATGGAAACTCGATGAACGCAACTCTTTAAATACTCTTTCCGTCACGGATTTTTTACCTATGCACATGTAATACTTACCTGTTACCCATTTATGAGAAATTTTTATGTGCCTAAATTTTCCATTTTACAGGTAAAATATATTAGGACAGGTACTTTTACAGTATATATATAATAAGAGCTAATTACATGATAATTAAAAAACCTAATTAGTGCAAATATACATATAATTTGAAAGAAAAGTATAACACTAACAAAAAAAAAATAACGGAAAACATGTTAAAAACGTTTGCAGTGTGTGACTTTGACTCATATAATGGGCTCTAGCGCCCGGTGGGGCAAACCGATGCAAAAAAAATTGGTATGGGCTTTTAGAGGAAACTTCCAGCTTTACAATGGTGTAAAATTTGTTTTGGAGCATTCTGGAGCGCAAAAGTCCTGCTCCAAAATACGACGAAATTTAACCAAATTTGGAGCATTTCTGGAATTCTTGTTACGTAATAACTATACCACAGTTTTACTCAAATGTAACAACATTTGACAACGAATATATCCAAGAATTTAATAAAAAAAACCGGAATTTAATATCTGAAATATTGACAGAGATATGGATATCTAAATCTGTGAAAAGTTGAAAAAATGTGTTTATTTTAGTTGAAAATAAAAAGTGCTATCTTTTATTGCATAGTTACCATTGAAATAATCAAGAAAAAGCTGTAATTTTTTGGCTCCCTAGGTTCTCAGGTTTCTACTTTCATATGACCTAACCCATTTTGAAATCGGTGACATTGAAAAAAATGACTTTTGGCCGCTAAGTTGAAAAACCGGCCACTGTGCGTCGGTTATTTGAAGTCTATTTAGGTCGCTAATTACTGTCAAAATGTGTTCTTTGTAGTGTTGCACTATTTTTTTGGTTTGTCTTATACCACTCATAGTATGTATTTTCGAGACTGTTTGTTGTTCTTGTATCTGCCAGTTAATGTTGTTTCGAGTTCTTTATAAGTAGTTAGTATTTTTATACCACATATAGCCCTTCGTACATTTAATGCTAGTTTTATATAATATACAAATTCTACTAATTTAGTTTTTTCATTTATTTCTAAAGAATTATAAATCAGCTCTGTGATTTTTAAAAATTATTCAATTTCTTTAAATGAGGCTGTAAAAATTGGAATGACTTTTATTACTGTGTCAATATTGAAGGTACTCATTTTTATTTTGTTCTCTGATTTCATTTAACCCTTCAAATTGTGGTTTCTTTTTGTTCAAATGTTCATTTGATTTTAATCTATCTGGATTTTTCTTTAAATTTATAAGAAATTTAGTTGTAATTTTTAGTAATTCCTCCATTTATTGTGTTTTTTTTTTATTTTTTGTATTTGTTTAATAATACAACATTAACTCTATTCATATGTCTTAATACATAATTTTTGCAGTGCTTTTTAATTTTTATTATTAGAAAGAAAATTATTATTATACTATCTTGTGTGTACATGTTGTTTAGTGTATATGTGTTGATTTGTTCGTTATACGTATGTTTCGTCTGCACTAATTCCATCTTTCTTAGTTGTGGTTTCTGTTGCAGTTCGTGACTTCCTCGATTTTTTAGCCTCACGGTTCTCAATTTGTGACAGCTCCTGATAAAGTTGTGTCATCAATTCCCATGTAGATGGAATTTCTTGCAGTTCAGAGATTAGTTCCTTGAACTGCGCCTTCCTTTTTCGGTCCTTGACCTGTTTTCCTCCTGCTTTTTTTTTCGTCACTAAATCAAATTTTGAAATCGTAGTCCTTACTTCATCAGTATGGATCATTGGAATATATTATTTCTTGGTATGACGTCGTTTGTATTCCTCGATGCTCAGTCTCACTGGTTGGCAGTACTTCAATGATGACGCTTTGTAAGGTGGTGCTTCGGAGTTATTTCCCTTGGGTACATGTTCCATTATAGTGTCGCGAAGACTAGCTGTGACATTGATATGCAGGAACAGCCATGTAGCTTTGACCAGGACTAATAATTTTTGATGCTTCTTGTTGCACAGGATCCCAGTGTTAGGTGTTGGATCCCAGGATCGAAGTACGCAGGATCGTCATGTAATAGGACTCTGGTCCCCTCTTTGAGTTATAAAGCCGACAGAGCTTGAGAATATAAAGCCAGGGCTTGAGAATGATAAGAATTGCCAGTTTCAGGCTCTGAACTAATTCTGACTTTATTTCCAAAAATATTGCCCCTTTTACAGTGAAATTGAAACTGCGAATTCTGCTGATCCAATCAATATTACAATGTATTTAAATTATTGTATATATTATTTCTGACTATTTTCTGTCGCATTCTCGATAAAATGTGTAGGCAGCGAAAAGAAAGCATTAACATACACGCAGCCGAACTTAGCGCGGTCAACGCTCCAACAGGAAACGCTGCGTGCACACTACGGCTGGTCAAGACTTTAGATTAGACTGTCGCTTAGCCCGTGGTTATGCTATCGAGCAAAACTTGGTGGGAAATTCCTCTCATTTTTGTGATCGGAGTCCGTGCAAAAAGAGTGGTTACGCTTGTGCTTGACCCACGCTTGCTTTCTTCAAAAATATATATTTTTTCTCACCTTCAACAGCAACCCGTCTACTACACAAATCAGAAAACGTATTATTTGCGGTGTAGTTTTCGACGCGATTGAAGACCAAATGTTTATATTAATTGAAATCTGCTTAACATATATAAAGGCGTAATATTTTGGAACGATAATCAGAGGAATATAATTGATAGATTTACCAATTCATTCCAATTTTTCACTCCATTCCACTCTTCAGTACTTTTGTGAATATTGAGACTAAGCAACACCGGTTTGCTTGGTGTCCTCGGTGTACGCTAGACCGAGTTTTCGTGCTCGGTGTGAGAGAGTGATGTTGAGAACAGAAAAATATCCCATTCTCTCTTTTACACACAAAACAACAAAAAAAAGTCCTACTTGCCAAGCAAAACTCGATAGCATAACCACGGGCTTATCGAGTAGTCATGGTAACTAGTGTGGCACACTACAAGGGTCGTGTCAAGCTGATCGCTGAAGGTGATAAGAGGTCGTATGAACTTTACAAGCTCTTTACAAGAACTTTACAAGGCGATCAGTAGATTATGGGAGATATGGCCGGGTGCGCAACTTGATGGTGGAATCTGACGATATCGGGACGGGATCGGAGGGGGAAATTACAAAGAAGCTCTCTCTGGCATCATTAAACGACCTCCTTCTCTCTTCCGGTTCAGAACTGGACGACGCTGTGGTAGAGGTGATCGAGGATTATCCTGGAACTTCGGATAATACAGATGCTGCCATAATTCAAGTACCTTGGGTCGTTGACGGCCAGGTACGCGTAATACGGGCTCCTGGATATTACTACTGGATACTCTATGCTACAGGAGTGGGAAGGTAGGCCCAGATCCTGTAATCTGTTGAAGAATAAACATAATGGTTTTCTTCTAAATAATTTCGGTGAAGATGAAGATGATCATCACTACCGTAGCGCTGGAGGCTGGAGACGACGCCTACTGGCTGTCGTCCACTTATATGGCATCCGAGGAATCGGACCCCCCCCCATCAGCCACTACCAGAAGTCTGGTGACGGCGGCACAACTCTGTAAGGCGGAGCTGGTAAGCGCATGTGATGCAAATGCGCACCATATCATCTGGGGCAGCTCGGACACCAATGTAAGAGGTGTGTCGCTTTTTGATTTTATACTTGGCGAGAATCTATATATATGTAATAGGGGTAGGGATCCAACCTTTATCACTAGCCATAAGGAGGAAGTCTTAGATCTCTCCATTGTATCTAAGGGCAAAAGCTCCCGAGTGAACAATTGGAAGGTCTCAACAGAACATTCCTTCTGTGACCATAGGTACATTGTCTTCTCCATTAGAGGGACTCTTGATGACTCAATCCATCCAGTTGGGAATATTAGGAAAACTATTTGAACTAGATACAGGACCGAGACAAAAGCTTTATTGATTAACACTCCGAAGGTCATTATAAGCAGGAAAGAACTCGACAGCAACGTTGTCCGCTTCTCGAATGCTATAAATAGGGCTTTGTGAGTAGCATGCTCCGCTAGGAATCCTAGAGGAAAAAGGAAGCCACCCTGGTGGAACCCTAACCTAATGGAGACCCGGAAGAGACGCAGGCGTCTATTTAACAAGGCCAAGGGGTGCGCCCCTTGGGGCGCGAGACTGTTACAAGGGGGGCATGCAGCTGTTTCCAAAATATCATTTTCGAATACAAACCAAAAAAGTCGAATAGGTGTCAAAAAAATGAATCAGCAGTATACATAATCCACAATCCTCGCCGCGAATTTTTCGGGTACAAATGCTGAAACATCCCCTCTAACATTCCCCTCCCCTTCCCAATAATTGCCAAAAAACCCGCCGCTTGCCATTTTTCGGGTTTTGATATCGACCCTCTCCCATACAAAAAATTGCAACACCCATACTTATGGGTATGCAATAGAGGTGAACACATCAGTTAGTATGTGTTCAACTCTCGTCGCGTGTGGTCGCTGTCATCCTGAGGAATGGTACGTGTTTTTTTCGTTTTTCCCATATATATTACTTTATATTATTAGTATTATATTATATTATATTATTATATTATATTATATTATTATATTATTATATTATATTATTATATTATTATATTATATTATTATATTATATTATATTATTAACTAGCAATTGTTAATTAATTTATTAATTGATAGTTGCTATTTAATATATTATTTATTAATGTTTTGGTTCCTCCATGAGGTTTTTTTTGTGAATGTATGGGAGATTGCACACTAGTTGTGTGTGTAAGCACTCATATAGATAAAAAAGCCCACTGATGAGTCGCTTTCAGGGGAGGGACGAAAAACGTTTCTGGGCGTTGCCTGTAAAGTAGTTTTAGGCAAAAAGGCCTACTCATAATTGTTATGGAAGTGTCTTTTTATTGACATTTCTATAACAATTTTTGCTAGCTATTTTGGTTTTTGTTTGTTTTTGTTTTTTGTTACAATGTTTTTCATTTTTGTTTTGTTTTTTGGTTTTTCATTTTTGTGTTTTCTTAGAAATTTCTATTATTATTTTTTATCTTTATAATAATATAATGAAATTGAATAGGTTAGGCAGGTTATTAAGTATACATTTTTTCTGTTTTTCTTTTTTTCTTTTTCGAACCGAGACAAATGACGTACGAAACAGCCATCTTAGTATAGATTTCTAGATCATGTAGCTTTTACGTAGGGAAAAAAAATTATGACTGTGGATGAAATAAACCAGGGTTAGGAAACAATGGTTGCTTGGTTCTTCACCTAGGAGTTGCCCCAATCAACACGTGTAGGGTTTAGAACATAAAAAACGGGAGTAAAATTAAATTTAATTAACATTTATTCATTTTAAATAAAATTGATCAAAATATTTGATGATTATTTAGATTTTCGTATTTAAAACTAATTAATAAAATTTGCACATTTTCATTCTTAACGGTTTAGGTTTAGCCAGGGACAAAAACCTAATGGTCTTTCCAAATATAGCCATACCTTCGGCAGGGTAAAAATCTACCATGCAAACGATGATGGCTGTTTGCTGGTGGACTTAATGGTTGGGTTCCTTGATGAACCCAGCCTGGGGGATTAGGCAAAAGTGTGAGTAAGTATAGATCCCTGTCTAACACCCTGTACATTAAGTGACTCGCCAAACCTTTGGCAGGTAACGAGGAACAGATACAGGAGTGACATCATATGGTGGACATTAGACTGCCGATGATGCTGTTTTTTTGGTATTCACATGAGCTAATCCTGCAATGTTACTCTTTCCGGAGTTCATTTATTGCTCGGTTATGTGACGGAGTATGTCCAAACTGCTGGCTCGTGGGTCTAGCATGGAAAAGTGGTCGACACCTATTTGTCAGTAAACCATTTGATTTATCCGGGGGTAAAGGGGGTCCTTATATTCTCTCATTATCCCGTGACGTCAAGATTCGATGAATCTAGGTCCCGGTTATTGAGGGTTTTTGACCTCCTCCTAACTTAATCTGGATTTACTTAAGATCCTTCCCATCACCCCTAAGGTATTAGAAGAGATATATATTGTGAGGTTCGCCTGTAGATTCACCCTGTGGGTCATAGCAAAACTCGGTTCACCCTGTGTTCCGTCCATCCATTTCGCCGCGCCGCATTACAGATGTCGGTGTCTTGCTCTCCCCACCTTGTGTCGGAGAGAGCGGGTCCCGTAGCATGGCGTGATCTTACAAATCAAAGGGTTTTTTTGTATGCACCTTACATCACGCCATGCTACGGCATTTGCTCAGAGTGCCGATCATGATGGAGGGGAGGGAGACGGCGATATCTGCAGTGTGGTCGATGGTCAAAGCAAACGAATTAGAAAGGACAGTTGGTGACAAGTACTTGGTGCGGATGCACGTCGTTAGTCGTGTTTGAAACATAGATGTGTTAATATTATTACGCGATTCGGACTTAATTTTAGATAATAAGTCGCCCAACATACGCCACTTAATTCATCAAAAATTCTTAATTCATTAAAAAAGTCAATCAATAAAAAGAAAAGAAGCAAGAAAATGTGCCAAATGTGTTTCCTTCTTTACTGAATATCGTATAATTATTAAAATAAAGAAATTAATTAAAATAAATAATTAAAGTAAACTAAAAGCAAATATACATTAAAGAATAAACAATATATTGATAAAAACTAAAGCATGTATTAAAAAAAGCTGAACTGAAAGAAAAGCTGATCTATTATCCTCAATTTGTCCTAAAATACACATGAATTACATAAGTTAACTGAACAATAATCAAAGGTTTACTATTAAAAAAAAAAAAAAAAAAAAACCAACATGTTTCAAATATAAATGCTTCGATTAGCTTAAGTTTAAGTGTTAATGTTGAAGGAATGTTTCTAAATTTGCAAAAATAACACGTTCAAATAAATAACATGTTCGAATTTGTGAGCCAAGTTGCAACACTCCGGTAGAATTCACATCCACACAGATCCACACACAAAAACACACACACACAAACATTTAATGAACAAATAGTTATTCGAAAAGCAAGAAAATCATGAACGGAACGTGTTTAAAGAAAGTATATGAGGAACTATTTGTAAACTAAAGAAATTGCATAATATAAATCGGTTAAAAATTCTCTAAGAAATAGAAATAAAAACAAGAAGATGAGTAAGCATTTTATAAAAAAAATAATATTAAGAAAAAGATGTAGATGAATAAGCATTTTATAAAAAAAAAAAATAATATTAAGGAAAAGATGTAGATGAAGAAGAAGAAGGTGAAGTGGGTGTAAAGCGAAAATAAGAAGCAAGCAGAAAACGAATCAAATAATAAAATTTCGTGAACCAGGCGCTGTGAATGAAACGAAAAACGATGTGATTTTCTGTGATTGTGTTTACATTTTCCTATAAATGCCATAAACAAACAAACAAGCAACCAAACCAATAAACTAACCTTGAAACCTTGAAGTAAAAATAAAAAATGGTCTTTATTACAAATAAATTAATATCTATACAAGTATATGAAATATACAACAACAATACAATAACAACAACTACAACAACAATACAATAACAACAACTACAACAACAATACAATAACAACAACTACAACAACAGCAACAACAAAACCAACTACAATACAACAATTTAAATACCAACAACAAGAGATAATAAACAATAATAAAAAAATTAAAGCAGTAAATTCTTAAAAATTAAAATTAAAACCAGAAAAGCAACAACATCGAAAGTAACAACACCAAACAAAGATTATAAAAGTAAAACAGTGGAATGCATAACAATAAGTCAATAAACATTGAAGTGCACATTTGTACAAGGAACAGCAAAGCGACAAAAAAACAACATTGATAACTTTAAATTAATCACACGCATAACAATAATGCAACATTCAACAAAATGAACAACCAAGAATCAACAAAGAGTGTGGTTGACACTTCTTAGCAGCGGTGATCGTCTTCGCTTCAGATCGTCTTCGCTTGCGTCACGAGTTATTCAATTCATGTATTTATTGATGATCATGTATTCTGATGATGTTATACACAAAACAATTTATACTTAACCACAAAACTAAAATCCTACATATTATATTTAAAGCTTTGTAAATGTAAACCTGTGGTAAAAGTTTAGCGACAAGAATTATATTTATTATCGATAATAAAGGTAAATACATCTGCCGAATTAACCACACCCTGTATAGCAAGCGCAATTTTTCCGTTTTTTTTCACTTTTCTTGATTGCATTTCAATTTCGGATAGTATTTTCAAAGTGTTATTTTGAAAATTTAAGTACACAATATGAATGAAATATTGTAACCTGAAACATAAACATTAATTCCCCTGGAAAAGATGCGCGTGTTAATTTATAAAATCCAATTTGTTAATTGAGTATATCTAACTATAAGAGAACAACCATTATTTTAGTTTAAGAGCTTGAATAAGTTTTACTCAATACTTGTAAGGGCTTTATTTTTTATAAAACAATACTTTTATCTTCATCTCTCATCGTTAGTTCGTACAATATGAAAACTTCATATTTAGGCAATTCACAGTTGCCCTCATAAGTCGTCATAAGTTGTCATAACTTAAAACAATTTATGACTGTCGTAAGAAAATTTTTTGTTGTTTTGTATGAAAATCTATGTTAGCACGATTACAACACTCGCAGGTATGTATTAGGAATGTTGTATTCAAATCAACTGTTCATGCGATTGCTGTATTTATTCGTTTTGGTTGAATACAGAAAAAATTTATTTCAAAATTTCGATGGATGAAAAAAAGAAAAGAATTTTAGGCATTTTAACAGAAATTCAAGTTTCGAAAATCCAGAGGTTTTGTTCGACTGTTCACAGTTCGGTGTCATAACTTAGTATCTCATAACTTATGAGGCTAACTGTGAATTGCCTAATTATAACATACCTAAAATATTGTAACTGGATTTCAGTTTAATATTATTATAATATTATTATATTATATTATTTAATATTATTTTAATAATAATAGTAATAATATTATTATTACTATCACTGCTTAATATGTAATATCAACAACAAGAAGAAAGAAAAATCATAACTTAAAATGAATATTAAATGAAAGAAATACCTCGATCTGATTTTATTTACATCACTGTTAATAAAATGGTAAAATATTATAATTCAAATACAACCAACAAACCAATTAAACAATAGATTTAGTTACCATACACTATAAATAAAGAAAAGAAACTATAAAAAAAAAAAAAAAAAAAAAAAGAAAACACGTTACGAATAGACAGAACCAGGAAATGACTTCATTAGATTATTAAGACTAAAGTCGGTGTTAAACTTAGGATTTTTCGACTGAATATATTTAATTAATAAATTCATTAATCAGCCAATGACTATTTTTATGAGTATGTTTCTTTATGCAATGATGGAGTAAGTATTTGGTAAGCGGTCTTGCACCGCCAAGTGACACAAAGATTTTGGGGCCGGAACATCACATCTCTGATACCGGCCAGGTTGGGTGGGTACAGAAGGGGGATGGAGACTTCCACCTAAACCTTCCCCCCCCCCCCCCCCCCCCTCCTCAGTCCTCTCTCAAGACCCTTGCGACTGCCCCCTATTCTTCCATGTCCGTCCGCCGGGTGATTTTATAATTTTTTTTTGCTCGTCTGTTTTGAATGGCTGTTTAGCCTAGGTAAGCTTTAGCTCTGTTCTGTTTGTTTGTAACAGGGGTTCCTTTCCGCTGTTGGGGTTCAAGAACCCCCCCCCCCCCCACATTTTCCCTGAGCATGGCCGGAAGTGCTGAGCCACCCTCAGCAGCGGAGCTATTGAATTTTTTTTTGAGTAAATACCCTGTTCGTTACAAAATGGCGCCCAACGTGGGGCCCGAACGCCCGATAGAGCCCGATAGAGTGGGGCCCGAACGCCCACCCTGTGCGATATTTTTTTTTTTTGCTTTCTGTCCGACTACTGATGTGTCCCTGTACAGTGGTGCAAAATTGTCAGTAGTGACCGTACATTTTTTTTTTTGTGATTTAACGTTAGCTTACAATTTAACCATCTCGTGTTTTCTATTTGATTCTTGCTGGATTTACGCGATTGAATTGTTATGTTCGGTGCGTACCGCAGAATCATTTCTTCGCGCGATTGTTTGATTTCATGGTCATTCCGCAGAAGAGGGAAACGTTTTTATTGACATTTGAGATTCTTTTTTGTGTTTGTAAAATCCTCCTTAGCAGTCTCTTGACTTGAGATTTTGCCAAGTGGTGGTTGCATCGGTTGAGCAACTCGTCAAAGAGGATCGCCGACTTTTGGGATTTATTTTTTTTTGTGTGACTGTGGCCTTATCCAAGTGGAGATTTCTTTGAGTGTTTGAAAAACGTTAGTGACTCGTTGGATGACGCCCATGTAGAATTTTTTTTTTTAGTTTAGCCACTGTTTTCTAATGTTCTCTCTAGTGGTTAGTACTGAGTGCCCTAGCGGAGGACATGGTTGATGAAGGGCTGGCCTTTTCTAAAATTTTTTTTTGGGTTGTTGGATTGAGGCGAGGTGTGTGTCGCTTGGTAGAGTGAGATCGCCGCTCCGTCATTAAATTTATAATTTTTTTTTCACTTCTCGTACAAGTTAGCAGTATAACATAGCTTTGATATTTATATTATTAATATTTTTTTTTATTGATAGTTGGTCAAGATACCAATATATTAGTATATAGTGCGGTATTTAGATTACTGTGAGTAGGTGGTAGTGCATATAACCCGATTTGCCTGGTTTGGTCTTCTATCTTTTGGGACCTTTCTTTTTTTTTGTTGTTTTTGTTTTTTTTTTGGATTATATACACCTGAATTAACAGCACGTTGGCTTAATTATGAACGCTAGCAGAACAAACGGAGCTATGATGGTGGCTCCGATGTGTGTCATTTGTCGCGGGGTTCTCTCGTCCGGAGCACCATTGTCCCAAACACCGTGCCATCACGAATTCCATAAGCATTGTTTGGATGCCTGGTCACAGTCCTACCCGTCGTGCCCAGCTTGTCAGACCCGGATTTTCGAGCTACCCGTCCACATTAGTTCATCTAGCCAGGGAGGGAACATGGCGCGAGGACCCACCACTAGGAGAATGGTCGACGAAAGGTTGCGGCAAGTGTCAGGCGGACCTGAGTTAGCGAGATCAATTGTTGCCGCAGATGTGACTGCAGTAGCAGGTCTACACACACCACCACCGTGCACCCCGACTAACCGACCAACACAAATGTCCTTGTTAAATTCAGACACACCTACAGATGACCTATTAGGGTTTAGCACTCCGGTACCCTCAAATTCGCCCATCTTAACAGAGAAATCCGTAAGAGAGATAGTGGCTAAAGCCGTACAGGGCATAAAATCCGACTTGTCTGGAGCCATCGGGACCGAGTGCCGTGAGGCATTGAGGAGTGTTTTGGAGCCGCCTGTGGTAGCACCTTTACTTACTCAAAGTGCACCTAGTTTTCCTAGGGCTCGCAACAACTTCGGGCCAAATGATGTAAATCCGACTACTATGCGACCAAACCAAACCTTGACAGTCGACCAGGGACCCCCGAGATCTTTCGTTCCCCGAGGTAACCTTGACAGGGTGTCGTCGCTTATCTTTGGATGGCGACTAAAGTTTACTGGTGACCCGGGGGAAATGAATATCGAAGAATTCATTTACCGGATTACGGCGCTAACAGCCCAATGTTTGAATAACGACTTCCCCTCGCTTTGTCAGCATGCTCATTTACTCTTCGGAGGAAAGGCCGAAGATTAGTTCTGGCGACATCATCGTCAAGTGGGTCGATTGGAATGGCCTGCATTATGCGACCAACTTCGAATTAAATTCCGAAGTTACCTAACCGATTACGAATTGAGTGAAAATTTGCGTAGGCGGAAACAGAAAACGGGTGAAAAGTTTGATGATTTTCTGGATGCTGTGCTCTCGATGAATGATCGATTGCGAGAATCCCTGAGTGACCCCGAACTGTTAGAGATATTGACGCATAACTTAACACCTATTCTGCGTCATGAATTATTGCATATTCGTATTTATGATCTAAACGATTTGAGGCGCGAGTGCCATCGGCATGAGAACTTTATGAAGGAGCGCTGTACAGCACAGTCACGAGCTATTCCGAACGGGCGACAGTTGGCCGCGGTGGAATCTGGTGACTGGGAGGATGAGCTGTCGATGACTAGTGAGCCGCAGGGTCTGTATGCCATAGCGGGCCGCCAACCTCAAAAATGTTGGAATTGTGATGCGGAGGGGCATCAGTTTCAAGACTGTGAAGTATTTCCTCGTCGCGTCTTTTGTTATGGTTGTGGCGGGTTAAACATGTATAAACCCAATTGTCCAACTTGTCGTTCTAGGGCGGAAAACTCGAGAGCGGGAGCTCGCGTGAGGACGACCGGAGCCTCCCCGTCTTGCAGTCGCCCACTTCCCCAATAACAACTCCGTTTCCTCCAGCTCTGACTGTCCTTGCGCGCCCAGTTGAACCACAACTTCCGGCTTCAGTTCAGCAAACGATCGAACCGCCTACCAGTCGCGAGATTGTACCGTACCATACTCGCCTTGCCAACTACAATCGTAGACGCGCTGAAATCTTCTCAAATAATGTTAGACGTAAGCGTAAAACCATGCGCCTTCGTATATATTGGAACAGAATTAAGCGCTTGAACAAGATGGTGATTTCCTCACTAGTGTCGAAACCTCACGATTCGCGGCCATATATTAAGTTATCCTTAAATGGTAAATTTCATCTGGCGTTGTTAGACATTGGCGCAAATGTGAGCGTATTCGGAGGTACGTTGGTTGAAACAGTACTAAATGCGTCCAGTCCAGTTGAAAAGTTTAAGGGAACCATAAAAACAGCTGATGGGCAAGCTCAATCCGTAGTGGGTTATTTCTCGGCCTTAGTTAACTTTAATAATATTACAAAAATGTTTAGATTTTTTATCATACCCTCGATTAAGTCCGAAGTTATCTGTGGAATTGATTTCTGGAAAGAATTCGACTTACAAATAATAGGCTTAAACACCCCGGATATTGCGTCGCTTGATAGAGATGCTCCAAACTTTATTCCTTTGTCGGAGACACAAAGCAAACGCCTGAGTGGTCTTGTTCAGTCATTCCCGTCCTCTGAGAGGGAGGGACTGGGCAAAACTACTCTGGTCGATCACGTGATTGACACGGGGCAGGCCAAACCCATAAAGCAACGGTACTATCCGATTTCTCCAGCTCGGGAAAAACTGCTGTGTGAAGAGCTCGATCGGATGTTGTCGATGGGCGTCATAGAGGAAGCAGATGGATCGGCATGGTCGTCGCCTGGGGTCTTGATAGTCAAGCCTAAGGTAAAGTACGTTTCTGCTTGGACTCACGCAAGCTGAACGAGGTCACCTTGAAGGACGCGTATCCATTGCCTAATATAGACGGTATATTAAGTCGCTTGCCGTCCGTGAATTACATCTCAAAGGTGGATCTGAAAGATGCATTTTGGCAAGTCTGCCTTGATGAATCCTCAAAAAGGAAAACCGCCTTTACGGTGCCAAACCGACCCCAGTATCAGTTTACGCGTATGCCGTTGGGGTTGTGCAATGCGCCACAGACCATGTGCCGCTTGATGGATCTGGTGATCCCATACTATCTAAAAGCAAGGGTATTCGTGTACTTGGATGATCTACTAGTGTTGTCGAGCACTTTTGATGAACATCTGGTGCACTTGAAAGAGGTGGCTACCTGTTTGCGAAACGCCGGCCTAACAATCAACGTGTCTAAAAGCATGTTCTGTCTCTCTGAGGTCCGTTATTTGGGATATATAGTGGGTAACGGATCCTTGCGTACCGATCCCAAAAAGGTCAGGGCAATTAGCGATTATCCGATTCCAAAAACCACGAAACAGTTGCGACAGTTCCTCGGCATGGTCGGATGGTACCGGAAGTTTATTCCAGACTTCGCGACGATCACCTTCCACTTAACCGAATTGCATACGAAAAGCAAAACCTTCACCTGGGGACCACTGGCTCAACAGGCATTTGAAGAGATTAAAAACCTCCTTACCAGTGCACCTTTTCTAGTACATCCCAATTACTCGAAACCCTTTGTAGTGCAGTGTGATGCCAGTCAGCTGGGAGTAGGAGCGGTGCTTGCTCAATGCGATGAAGCAGGGAATGAGCGCCCTATCGCTTACATGTCCCAAAAGCTGAATAAGGCACAACATAACTATACGGTCTCTGAGCTCGAGTGCTTGGCCGTTATCTTGGCTATCAAGAAGTTCCGAATGTATATCGAGGGCCACGAATTCAAAGTGGTTACCGACCATTCCTGTCTTAAATGGTTGATGAATCAGAATGACCTCGCAGGGAGATTAGCCCGGTGGGCATTAAAATTACAGGGTTTCGACTTTACGATAGAATATCGCAAAGGTACGGCCAACGTGGTAGCGGATGCGTTATCAAGATCGATGGAAGATGCTCCACTTGGGGAGGTCTCCTCGATCGAGATTGATCACGCACCGTTTATCGACCTGGAGTCCCCGGCGTACTACTCCGAAGAGTACCAGGTTCTTAAAGACAAGCTTTCGGGCGATCAATTCCCCGACTTTCGAGTCAGCGATAAATATCTGTATCACCGTAATGAATTCGCAACGGGCAATGATGACACTGATGATTTAGGATGGAAACTTTATGTCCCTTCTGAGTTACGGGAATCGACGATACGAAACGCTCACGACTTGCCCACCTCAGCTCATGCAGGAATTGGGAAGACGTTGGAGAAACTTCGTCGGCATCTATATTGGCCTGGAATGCGAACCCAAGTGGAGGAATATATATCGCGCTGCAACTTGTGTCGTACGTCAAAAGTACCAACCCAAACACTCCGACCTCCGATGGGATCGTTGGGAGAAACGGAACGTCCATTTCAATGCCTGTATATGGATCTTATTGGCCCATTCCCTCGCTCGAAGCTGGGAAACATTGGAATCCTTATAATTGTCGACCACTTCTCCAAATTTACTTTTCTTAAGCCTCTCCGAAAGTTCACGGCACCGTTGATAATCGACTACCTTAGAGATCATGTTTTCTACTGCTTTGGTGTACCCGAAGTGATAGTAACGGATAATGGTCGCCAGTTCATAAGTACCGACATGGCAAGATTTCTTGAGAAGTTTGGGGTAAAACACACCTTTACGGCTGCTTATGCCCCACAGGCGAATGCGTCAGAACGAGTTAATCGCTCGATAAATGAGGCTCTTCGTTCCTATGTTAGGAAAGACCAGCGGTTGTGGGATGAATACCTAAGCAGCATCAATTGCGCGTTGCGTAATAGTTTGCATCAATCGATAGGCCACGCTCCTTATTTCGTGTTGTTTGGGCAACATATGGTAACCCATGGGAAGGACTACGACGCTCTATGGGCGCTTAACCAACTACGAAAGGGCTCCCTTAGGGTGAATCGCGTCGATACGAGAGAGGATACCGGCAATTTTGTGAGAACGCGGCTCCGCCAGGCCTTAGAGAAAAACACCAAGACATACAATCTCTGGTCGAGGGTTCGGGTGTTCACAGTAGGGCAGATAGTTACACGACGAAACTTTCAGCTGAACAAGCAGGCCGATCACTTCTGCGCTAAATTAGCACCAACGGGCGTTCCGGCCAAGGTCGTTGAGGTTCTAGGGAATTCCTGCTATCGCCTGGAAACGTTGACTGGCGCTCCGATGGGAGTATTCCATGCTAAAGACATTTGGTAATATTATTATATGTGACTTTCCCGGCATGAATACTGACCCATTCGAAATTGATCTTTATTTTTTTGTTAATCCCAAGAGGCTGCCTTTCTCAGCTGTTGTTCTGCCTCGAGGTTGTCAAACAACACCTGTTTTGTGAGGTTCGCCTGTAGATTCACCCTGTGGGTCATAGCAAAACTCGGTTCACCCTGTGTTCCGTTCATCCATTTCGCCGCGCCACATTGCAGATGTCGGTGTCTTGCTCTCCCCACCTTGTGTCGGAGAGAGCGGTTCCCGTAGCATGGCGTGATCTTACAAATCAAAGGGTTTTTTTGTATGCACCGTACATCACAGTTCCCAGAATTGTCGGTGTAATGCGTTACAAGCGGTAAATTGTTCTCAGTAGGCCTTTTCAACATTTTTATGTTTAAAACCCTCTGGAGTTTTATTCTCCTTCTTATAGAGCATTTACTCATGGCTATATGCTTAATAAAATATATAATAAATATGCTTTTCTTTTACTTACTTTGTTAAAATAAAATTTTCCGCAGCACAGAACGTCCCTTTGCTTCTGCGAACGATTTGCAACTAACTTCGTTTCTTCTAGCGACCGATCGCACGAAGTTATTTTATATACAATTTGCACAAAACGGTAAATTTCAATATCGACTGACTCCCAGCCGCATTACTTTGGAACTAGTAAATATCCAGTTCCGAATATACTTACAAATAATCACTTTAGCTGCATTACATTGCAACTAGGCTTATTAGGCCGTGGTTATGCTATCGAGTTTTGCTTGGCAAGTAGGACTTTTTTTTGTTGTTTTGTGTGTAAAAGAGAGAACGGGATATTTTTCTGTTCTCAACACTCTCTCACACCGAGCACGAAAACTCGGTCTAGCGTACACCGAGTAAACCGGTGTTGCTTAGTCTCAATATTCACAAAAGTATTGAAAAATGGAGTGGAGTGAAAAAATGGAATGAAGTGATAAATCTATCAATTATATTCCTCTGATTATCGTTCCAAAATATTACGCCTTTATATATGTTAAGCAGATTTCAAATAATATAAACATTTGGTCTTCCATTACATCGAAAACTACACCGCAAATAATACGTTTTCTCATTTGTGTAGTAGACGGGTTGCTGTTGTAGGTGAGAAAAACTATATATTTTTGAAGAAAGCAAGCGTGGGTCAAGCACAAGCGTAACCACTCTTTTTGCACGGATTCCGATCACAAAAATGAGAGTAATTTCCCACCAAGTTTTGCTCGATAGCATAACCACGGTCTTATGGTTCCATTTGCACTAGTAGCGAACTATTTCTTTTTGGAACTCGTTGCGATTTTTATTGCAAGGATACTAGTTGTGTGTGTAAGCACTCATATAGATAAAGAAGCCCACTGATGAGTCCCTTTCAGGCGAGGGACGAAAAACGTTTCTGGGTGTAGCCTGTAGAATAGTTTGGGCATAAAGGCCAATTCCAGACCATTATGGGAGATTCCTTTTTGTGAGCTCTCAGAACAGTTTTTTGCTTGTTTGTTTTTCGGTTTTTGTTGGTTTTTTGTTTAATGGTTTGGTTTTTGTTTTGTTTCTTTCTTCTCATTTTTGTTGTTTTTCTTGTCTCGTGATTACTTAGTATAACTTCTATTATAATTATTATATTTTATTAAACATATATTTTTCACAGCCAGAACAGGTAGCACTATGGTTTTTGTAAGGGAGTAGCTAGATAGTTCACCGTAAGTGGTTTACATGCCTCCGTTAGAGTTAGGCACAATCACGGGCATGACAGGGATGTTAGGGTAGAACGTGATAGGTTTTCCCTAAGATTGTTGATGGGGTAATAAGTAGATAGTTACGCATAAAATTTCATTCGTTCTTTTTGGAACTCGTTGCGATTTTTATTGCAGGGATACTAGTTGTGTTTGTAAGCACTCATATAGATAAAGAAGCCCACTGATGAGTCCCTTTCAGGCGAGGGACGAAAAACGTTTCTGAGTGTAGCCTGTAGAATAGTTTGGGCATAAAGGCCAATTCCAGACCGTTATGAGAGATTCCTTTTTGTAAGCTCCCAGAATAGTTTTTTGCTTGTTTGTTTTTCGGTTTTTGTTGGTTTTTTGTTTAATGGTTTGGTTTTTGTTTTGTTTCTTTCTTCTCATTTTTGTTGTTTTTCTTGTCTCGTGATTACTTAGTATAACTTCTATTATAATTATTATATTTTATTAAACATATATTTTTCACAGCCAGAACAGGTAGCACTAGGGTTTTTGTAAGGGAGTAGCTAGATAGTTCACTGTAAGTGGTTTACATGCCTCCGTTAGAGTTAGGCACAATCACGGGCATGACAGGGATGTTAGGGTAGAACGTGATAGGTTTTCCTTAAGATTGTTGATGGGGTAATAGGTAGATAGTTACGCATAAAATTTCATGCGTTTGCGGGTTAATTGTTAGCTAGTGTATATTGTAGATCTCTTAAATTGATTTTTCATTTTTGTTTCTTTAGTGTTTATTTGTCTATTTTTATCATTATTTATCATTATAATAATTGGATAGGTTAGGCAGGTCATTATTTACATATTTTTCTTTTTCGAACACAGACAAATGACGTACGAAACAGCCATCTTAGCCATAGATTTCTAGATTATGTAGCTTTTAGGTAGGGAAAAAAAGTGCTGACTGTGGATGAAATAAACCAGGGTTAGCAACCAATGGTTGCTTGGTTCTTCACCTAGGAGTTGCCCCAATCAACACGTGTAGGGCTTAGGACATAAAAAACGAGAGTAAAATTACATTTAATTAACATTTATTCCATTTTTAAATAAAATTGATTAAAATATTTAATGGCTATTTAGATTTTCTTATTTTAAAACTAATTAATGGAAATTGTTAATTTTGTTCATTCTTAACGTTTAGGCTTAGCCAGGGACAAAATACCTAATGCTTTACGCTGGAATCCTTTTGATGATACCGATGATTTTTAACCTGAAAGTTATTTTATGGTTTATATAAAATTAAAATATAATGTATTTTAATATATGAAGAGAATTAAATTCTTTTGATTCTCTCCTTTTCACTTTTTCCTATGTTTTAATTCTAATTCTGTTTTTCACTTCTTTAATTTCACTGTTTTAATTTTTCCTGAAATTATTATTTCACTTTTTTACAAATTTTCCTTTTTTCTTTTAAAACTTGTTACTCGCTCTTACCTTTTAACTTTAACTAACTTTTAACTTATAACTTTTCCTTTTCACTTATAACGTCCTAACTGCAGCATTTCAATTAACTGCTACAAAGTTGTTATTTTACTGTTTTAAAAATTTCTGTGCCAAATTTATTGCTAACTTATTGTTTCACCTTTCACTTCAATCTTTTTCCTAAGCTACTAATCTTACTTATTTCACTTTCGCGTTTTATTTCCTACTAAACTTCCTTATTTCACTTTTAGGTACTTTATTCTACTTCCTTTTTCCTTTATTCGAGCGATCCTCGGCTCGAAAATCCGACTGCGCCAATTGTTGTATCTCTTTACGGGTGGTCTTCTGATATATCTGTTGTACTTTGGACAGCAAGTAAAACTCCTGGTCGTTGATTTACTATTTTATGATTTTTATTTATTATTATTTTTATTCACTACTGTTGTAACTACACTTGTTGTTAATTACACTTATGATTAGTTACACTATAATTAAACTAACAATACGCGACTTTATACGCGGGATTCTAGACGACTTCTTCGTTTCAAGATTTTGACACACCCGTCGACCGAACCAAAGTGGGTCAGTATGCCGTGTTTCGCAATTTCCACTATTTCGCAATAATAAAATTGTGATATTCGCAGAATCAATACGCGCAAGAAAATCGTTCGCAATTTAATTATCCCGCGTGTGGATTCTGATCGTTTGTTTTTCAAGCCAAGCGTTTTTATGGTTTGGAAGCTCGCTATTGAACGCTAGTTTCCACAATCCATTCCATGCGAAGTGTTCTGGTTGCTAACTTGGCTTTTGAAGTTACTTTAAACGTAGCTTGACTAAAGCTTTCGGCTTACCACGCAAAGTGCTGTGGTTGCATTAATAACACCATAGTCACTAATAGGAAATGGACCAGCTACATCCTTTGCAACGCGTTTAAAAGGTGCTCCCGCGTTGAACTGCTGCAATCTTCCCCTGCCTCGAACTTTCGGGCCCTTAGCTGCCATGCATCGCGCATAGTTTTTAATCCGACCGATTCTTGACAATTTACCCAGTAAAACCGCTGTTTTATCTTTTCCAGAGTTTTCGTAACGCCGAGATGTCCTCCACTTGGTCCATTGAAATAACTCTTCTAATACGGCTACTATTCTAGACTTTGGTAGGACAATCAAATCGCGGGTGTGTTTATCAGTTTCAAGCTATTCCCTTGCGCCCAATACACCTTGGCCAATGAACTTTCTACTGACATTTCTTCCTTGGTCGGTCTTTTATTCGTTTCTTTCGCTTTCATGAGCTTAACCAAGTCTGTGTCATATAGTTGACATTTCCTTACTGCATTGGATTCACATTCATCATCAGGTTGCAAATTTGTTAACCGAATGTCAACTATACCTTCGCATCTTTCAGCATTGGAGCAATGCTTACACTCAAATGCACACGGTCGTCGGGATAGTGCAAAGACGTTTTCATGCTGTTCACCTTTCCGATGCAGTATTTCACAGTCCTAATTCTGCAATCTTTTCATCCATCGCGCAATCTGCTCTTCCGGATTTTTAAACTGGAATAACCATCTGAGTGCTGCATGATCTGTCCTTAGATGGAAATGCTGCCCATACAGATATTTGTGAAAATGTTTCACGCTTGCGACCACTGCCAAGAATTGCCTTCTTGTAGCACAATAGTTCCATTCCGGTTTGCCAAGAACTCTGCTATAGTACCCAATTAGTTTTTCTTGACCGTCGATAAACACCTCCTATTCCATGTGCACTAGCATCTAGGAAGACCTTTGCGCCAGGAACTGGATAAGCCAACATTGGATCTGTACAAAGCAATTCTTTCAACAGTTAAAAAAAATATTCTCTTCTTCCTTCCACACAAATGTGCAGTTTTTCTTTGTCAAATCGTGTAAACTTCTTGCAACATTGGCGAATCCGGGTACAAAGCTTTTACTTTTTATTCAGAAACACCACTTGCATTATGGCTGTTCCACTTCCTGGCGTTTTTGCGTTCCCTACAAATTCCGTGCAAGGTGTCCTGCTTTTCCACAGCTGTAGCATTTTGGTTCAGAGCCTTTGCGGATGGTTGGCATCATTTGAGAAATAGTCTGGAAGAGATTCGGTATGGTTTTCTACAGGGATTCACTTGTCTCAACTTCCACCCGATAAACATGATGCGTTTGTTTGCATAGGTTTGCTGTCTCCTGTGTCAAAGCAAATGAAACTGTCTCGGCAAACATCTTCTTTGGCATGGAATAAACTGCGCGTTTGGTATCCGCATCTCGTATTCCATTCATGAACTAAATTTTAAAGTAAATAAATTTTAAGTAATTCAATTACTTCCGCTGATGCATTTTCGTTGGCCAAATGCGCGAGCCGCATCGTTGCATATTCCTGTAACGGCTCGTTAGCTTTTTGGTAACGATTCATTAGCTCTGGAACAGTTTCATTCATCTGGAACAGTTGCTTTCTATAGTCATTACCATATCGCCGTTCAATTGCTGTCATTAACGAGTCATAACTATCATGCTCAATATCGGGAACGGTTTGCAAAACTTCAACGGCGGGGCCTTTCAGTGATACCACCAAAGCTGCCACTTTGTCTGTCGTAGTCCACTGATTGGTTTGTGCTGTGGTCTCGAACTGTAGTTTAAAGATTTTAAAAGGTACGGTACCATTAAACGTTGGCGCTTTCAATTTCGTTGCGCTAATGGCTGTAACTGGTCTACTGGACTGTATCTCTCGCATATGACCACCCAACCGAAATATTTTTGCTTCTAGTGTATGTAGTTCATCCTACACTTTATCCTGCCTTGCTTGCAGTTTGGCAGAATTCCCCTCGATGCGCGATAATTGGTCCTGCAGTAGTACTAGGTGGAGGGGTAGTACTAAAATTCAGCTCACGCGAGGAAATCATCGACGCCACGGAGAAGTATTTTGCAGACCTTACAGCACTGAAATTTGGCATGTCTGCCTAAATATGAACGGTCTTCAAGGCACCATAAGCTTTTTTGCAGTAGCAAGTCAAGGAGATTACTTTTCACCCCACCTAGTAAAGTGTTTTGTGCTAGCTGCTCCGTGCGTTAGGATAGTTGATCCTGCAGTAGTGAAGTGTTTTGTGCCAGCTGCTGCTCCATGCGTGAGGACTGCTGCACCATTGCTGCCAGAAAAACATTAATGTCGAATACTGGAGCTGGCTGTGACTCTACCAACTTCTCCTCGGCTTTAGATGAGGTCCCTGAAGCATCATAACGGAACTCATGTCCATCAACATCGATGACCCCACTCCCAATTGCTTCACGCAAACGTGTTTGCAAGTCTGCTTTATTCCCTGTCACAGACAATCCACGAGACACCAACTCTTCTTTCAACTGAGGTATTCTCAGGTCAACAAATTTCACCATGGTTTAGGATTATTCAGCAATCTCGTTTCTGACATCAATTGTTACGCTGCTTTAAATCCGCTGTACTGACTCTTTTTGGTCCTATCTCTGGATTGTGAATATCCCAATGAAACTCAAATATCCGTTATCGTTTTCTTTCCAGTAAAATTTTTAATCTATCGATTTTTATTATTTTCTACTTGACTTTCTTTGCTCACTAGATGTAATCTGTACAAGTCCCAAACCCGAACTGAATACAGCTTAGAAAACCGCGACAATATTATTTTTAGTAATGAAGTCTGACAGTCTCCTGCACATAACTTCCTCCAATACCTTTTCAACTACTGGCAAAATTGAAATCGGTCTGTAGTTGTTGATGTAATTCTTTAGTCCGTTTTTGAAGATTGTGCGAATTAGGGATATTTTCAGCGCCTTCGGTACTGATTGTTCGAACCATATTATATATTAACCAATTTTCTAATGATGGGACAAACAGGTACTGCATTGTTTCGAAGATCTTTTGGGCTTATTTCGCTTAGACCTGGCACCTTTTTTATGTCCAATGACTTCAGGATATTAATTATCTCAATGTCAGTAGCAGGCTCTAGAAAGAAAGAATTAATGTTACTGTTTCCTGTATATCTGCTAGTTTTAATGTCACATTTATGCAGAGTTTTTCTATATTTTTTCTGAGAGTTGTTGCAAATTCATTCGAATCAGTGTATCCTAATTTTGGAAGTTCTTTATTATAATATTGTCTACGCTGTCCGCTTTTTTGCCTAGAATTTCATTTATAATTTGCCAAGTCTTCTTGATATCCTTTCGGTTCTCGTACAACTTATCTTGGTAGAATTTATTTTTTGCCTGTTGAGTTTTTTTATTTATTACATTTCTAAATTTTTTATAATCTTTCTCTCTTTGCTTGTCTTTACATATACATATTTTCTATAGAGTCTATCGCGTATTTCACAAAGATTTATTAGTTCATCGTTCATCCAAATATTTATTTTCCTCGTCTTTCTCTTTCCCTTTTTAGCAGTTTTCGATTGACCATAAATTTTTGTAAAGGTTGCACTTATTTCGTCATATAATCCATAAGTATTTGTGTTCATCAGTAAGTTATCCCAGTTTATATTAGACACTAACTCATTTACCATAGTATCCCTGATAAACACATCCGTGTTTTCCTTTTTTCTTTTACTGTTTTTATTGTCATTGATATTACACTTGAATTTTATTGCGCACATTAAAGCATAATGATTAGATATGTTGGCTTCAATCACTGACGAACTTATATCAGGATCATTGGACCTGGTGAAGAGATGGTCTATATTAGAATTAGCTTTTTTACTCAGCTCTTCTCTTCTGGTTCCATAATTAACTTGCTGCATGCCATTTGATGAGAGTATGTTGGGATAAGTTATCGCCCTATTGTCTGTTTATTGCAAATCGATATTAATATCGCCAACCATTATTATGCTTTGCTTATTATTAATTCCGCAGAAACTTGTTCGAGCTCTTTGTTAAAGGAAATAGTGCTAAGAGCGGATAGTCGGTAAGCTGCAATTGCCGTAACGGTTTGGTTTTTTAGATGTATATCAAGTTGTATAGATTCAAATTGGGAGGTATTCGGGTAGGAACATTCGTGTGCTAAGTCATCTTTTATATATATCGCTACGCCCCCACCCCTAGCATTCTCTCTGCACCTAAATTCATTATTAAAACCCTCAATTGTAAACAGAGATTTCTCATCGTTTGTTATATTCGTTTCAACGACAACAATAACGACAATCAGCGGTATAAGTTTATTAATTTCTAAAAGAAAAGAGGTAAAATTCCTTCGGAGCGATCTTATATTTAAGTATATCATAGATACACTATATTTATTAAAGTCTTCTGTATTCACTGAACTAAAGCTAGCATGTGTTTTTGTTGTAATTGTATTAATTTTATTGTAATTATCTGATTAATCGAATTTCTTCTTATATATTAGATATTATTCCATTAGGCAATTTTCTCTGACCGATCGTAGGGCGGGGGAAGCTAGGAAAAGTCTGTAGGGACCTCCTTTCTGCCGCAGTATTGCTCGAAACCAAAATTATACCAAATTATATGGTAATATTAATATAAGAGTATGTACTGTAAGAATATAAACGATACAATAAAATACGCAAAAAATATATAATACAAATGATATATTGTTGTTTTAATTAGAGAAAAAAATGGAAGAAATAGTATAGATAGAATAGATCGTTTCACGACGTCTTCCTATTAGACGGAGACGAACTTTCGTTTACAAGTGTATTAAAACACGAAATCCAAGCGCAGATCAACCGCCAATAAATACAACAGTGTAGATTACCACAAATAGGAAAGAAAAAAATAGACAAGTAAAGAAACTTTTTGATGATGGCATTATTACACATAGCATATCACCAGCATATTGACCGTTACTTTTAGTTCCCCAGAAAAGTGGCAATGACGGGGAGAAAAAGTAAGACTACTAATAGACTATAGGAAACTAAATAAAGCTACGATCAAACAAGTTTATCCTATTTCACGTATCGACGAGATCTTGGAGCAATTAGGTCACAGCAGATATTTCACAACGTTAGATTTAGAAAGTGGAATTCACCATTTCTGTCTCGATGATCGGGATAAAGAAAAAACACCATTTAGCAAAGGATTGGGCTAACAGGCGTTCCAGCAAAATTTCATAGACTGTTTTGTTTATTTACATAGATGACATAGTTATCTACTGTAGTAATTTGAAACAATACGAAGAAGGGTTATGTTCAATATTACAGAAATTACGGGAACAGAATAGTTTCTCTAATAGGAAAAAGGCACACTCCCTGACCCCAGCAAAGTGGAATGTGTCAAGAGCATTCCGCCGCCTAAAAATGAAATGGAGGTACAAGCATACTTAGGACTAGCACATTATTATAGAAAATTCCTACCGGGAATAGCAAAGATAGCTCTTCTTATTTTTATTCTTTCTTAAGTTTATTTGGACAGAAGAATGCCAGAAAGGCTTTGAATCATTGAAAACGGCAATAATAACACCCCCAGTTTTGGCATATTTGGATTTTGAAAAAGAATTCATCCTAACTACTGATGCATGTAACCAAGCGTTAAGCGCTGTACTTTCTCAAGATAAAATAGGCGAAGATAGGCCGAAAGATTTTGCTAGCAGAACCTTGAATGACGCAGAATAGCGTTATCCAATTATACAAAAGGAGTTCTTATTATACAAATGGTGCAGAGCTTATTTATTGGGAAGACCATTCAAGATAGTGACACACCATCAACGATAGCTAACATAAAAGACCAGAATTCAAGACTGGCAAGTTTCGAATTTATATATGTATAAACCAGGCAAAAAGAAATTGAATGCGGATGCAAAAAAAAAACTCCAAAAAATGCAATTCCAAAATTCATACCGGTAGAACCCGACAGTCCAGCCACATCAAAAGATGGCAATAAAACTTTATTAAAAGAACTCAGAGAAATAGAAACCATAATAAAAGATTTTCATAACGCACCGTTAGGAGGACAACAGGGGGCGATAAAAACGTATCTACGAATTAGGCACCAGTATAGATGGCCAGGGATGTAAAGACAGATAAAAGAATATGTGAAAAACTGTCCAACATGTCAGACTAATAAGAGTTTGAAATTAACAAAAATTCCCATGGTATTGACAGATACACCAGTGAGGCCATTTGACAAGGTTTATATGGACATCGTAGGTATTTTGGCAGGCACTGTCTCTGGCAATAAATATAATCTAACTTTTCAATACGATTTTTCAAAATTTATGGCATGTGTCAGGTATCCCTGACGCGGAAGCAAGTACTGTTTCTAGAGCTTTTTATGACGAAGTAATCACACGTTATGGAATTCCTAAAATATTTTACCGATCATGGGACCAATTTCATTTTAAAATTATTCTCAGACACTTGTAAATTATTGGGTATTAAAAAGGTATTATAATATACATATAACTCCATATCATCCACAAGCTAATAGCTCATTAGAAAGAAGCCACAAACTCTTAGCTCAATATGTAACTGCAGCTATGCATGTTCATAACCACACACCCCACATTACGACCAAGCGAACACCGTTTCGTACTCTATTCGGATTCGATATAGAGATGCCAACGAATTTAAAACGAAAGTGTAGTCCCGTATAGAATTCCGAAGACCCAAACAAGGTTTTGAAATTTCAGATACAGAGAGCTCACGTAATCGTGAACAAGAATCAGGACTTATCGAAACAACTCGCTAAGAAGCAGTACGATCGCAAACTAAGTTTAGTAGAATTTAAGGTAGGAGATAGTGTTTTCATTAGAAATCAAACTAGAAAAAATAAATTTTCTTTCCTATGGAGGTCCATATATAGTATTAAAAATAAAAGTCCAATTACTACAGTTCTGAATATAAAGGGAAAGGAAAAACCATAATCACATACTTTAGTTACATAACTGTAAGTAAAGGAAATAAGATTAGTAAAATGTTACGGTAAGTAATCAGGATTAGCACTTTTAAGAGAGAACGTTTATATATGATAAGAACGATAAGATATGAATGTAATGAAACATTCACCAAATAAATAAAAAGAAAATTAGAATAGCGTTTCAATAAGCAACGATTGTTTATTTAAGCATAAAAATATAAAAAAAGAAAACTTATAATAAAATATATTCGTAACTAATATCACAGAATAAATAGTATACAGAAGTCGCGTCTCGGCCTTTGATGCTTTTTCGCTTTATGGTGCGGTCGGAACAACTGAGGGGGATCAAACAACGAGAGAGCAAACGTGAACAAAGAGAAGCAACGAGAGAGCAAGCATAAAACGTTTATGTGTGGGTACATCATTATTAAACATTTTTCACAGTGCATTTATAAAACAGCGTGGTACGATCTTGCTTGCTTGATGTCTGCACGTCGACTGACTGCTCTGTATAGCAGTGCTGGCCACGCCATAGGCACGCGTGCTAATTTTTTCTCTCGGCTATTCACATGTACACGACAAAAGTCGTCGGGTTTTCACACCGACACTAGCGATCGTTCGTGTCAAGTGAGTCAGTCGACGAGCAGACTTCAAGCAAGCAAGATCGCACCAGACTATTTTATGATTGCACTGAGCAAAATGTTTAATAAGGATTGGGAGAATCACTATTTTTTCTTTGAAAATTTTTTAGGCGAACCGCAATGCATGATTTGCAATAAAAAGGTGGGACGCGCATCTAAATTTTTTGTAAAGAGACACTATAGGACGTGTCATTTAGATGATGATAAAGTTATTAATGAAAAAAGGGCACAATTAGGAATACATTGAGAAATAGTAAACTCAATTTCATTTCAAATCATTTGCATGATTTAAAGTTTAACAACCCACAAACAACAATCTTTTCAGTGTACCACGCAGAGAGAATTTTTCCGCAAAACAACCTCTCTCAACGCTTCACACATGCACAAAATATGATTGTATAAGTTTTGGCCAGCACTGCTGTATAGGAACGATCGCTAATGTCGGTGTGAACAAACGACGAGTGCTGTCGTGTATATGTGAATAGCCGAGAGTAAAACGATGATAGGGTGCCAATATTGGAACCCTAGAACAAAATTTGCTTTGTACGAGATGCAACTTCTGTATACTATTTATTCTGTGCATCTAATATTTAAGTTATTTCTTTTGTAAAGTTTGAATTTAATTTTTTAGTTCCGAATTAATAGTACACGGTAGATGCAAAGTAGCTGTTCCCTTTCAAATAACAGCCATCACTATTGCATTTCCAACTATTATTACTTAGTTCATGCATATAACCATATATGCCTATAAGCCATTAGGATAATGCGATGTTTTCATAAAAAGTACGCTAGGAAAAAAGTTTTTTTACAATAAATTGTAAAAATAAGTTAATTATATGTCCCGATTAATTAAAACCAGAGACAGAACAATAAAGAAAAGAAAATAAATATACATTATATCATAGAGTAATATAAAATTTAGTAACTTATAAAACTTATTTTAAAACACATGTCTTACCACTTAGAACCTTTCATCCAAAATATAAAAAAAAAAACAAACAAAATAAAAAACACCTTAAGTAAATGATAGCGATTAACGCAAACAATGCAACAATGCAAAAATATGTGTATGTAGAGGAGAAAAAAATTAGCACGGGACAAATACATTGTCTTCTAAAAATAATATGACACGTTATTAAAAATAATAAGACGCGAAAAGGTGTTTTAAACACTAACTTCATAATAAGGGGAAAAAAGAAACATGAAAACATGGTTACATACATATATTCATAACTAAAATGTAAAGTCAATCCATAAATAAAAATATATATATAAATAATAAAAGAATAAAAAATAATTTAATTAATTTAATTATTATTTTTTTAAAAATATATTAAACTAGAAATTAAGTATCGAAAATAAAAGAAATAAGAATAAGGAAAAAAGAAAACAAAAATAATAAGGAAAAATCCACTAAATACAAAGAAAAATATGTACATATAATTATAAGAAAAAGAGAAAAAAGCTACTGTACTTAATGTTTACAAACAAAAAATTATTTATTGATTAAGTTAGAGAATTCAATTGAATTGAATTGAAATAGATTGAGCCTTTTTTCAACAACATTATAAGTTTA
Source organism: Myopa testacea (assembly GCA_949629155.1). Taxonomy (NCBI): domain Eukaryota; kingdom Metazoa; phylum Arthropoda; class Insecta; order Diptera; family Conopidae; genus Myopa; species Myopa testacea. The sequence continues at coordinate 33,840,624 of OX451346.1, read as the reverse complement.
CAAAATTCAAATTACAATTGTGGACAAAAATTAAAGACTATAATGTATTATCTTAAAAACATATATGTACAGCAGTATCATACTTTTCAATAAGAAGAGAACATTGAAGAAAACAATAACATGAACATTAAACGCTCTTGCTCCCGGAGCAGACATATATTGAGATGTATAGATCTCCTAACATAGATTAGATCTTAATGCTAACTTAATGTTAGCTTAATGCAAACTTAATGCTCTAAGTAAAGAAATAATAAAGAAAAATTAATACAAAAACAAAAAAGAGATAACAAAACTTTTAGACACATTTGACTGCTAACCTCTATGAGAATCAGGAACTGTATTTTTATATAAATTGTGACAAAGTGACACATTTAAATAAAAATTAGCGGGAGCTTCGTTAACGAAGCCAATAGGTGATAAATACCTTAAATTTGACCAGCTAAAGACTCTTTGTTGGTTGAAGATATCAAGAATGCAATCGTTATCATGGCAAGAGATGCTATTTACAAATCTATGTAGAATATCTGACACGTAAAGGCCAATTGGACATACTTTAGATTCCGAATAAACGAAACGATTCGAGTATCATTTTGTAGGTGATTGGAAATACTTTCCAATACAATGACGTAAGACCTTGCGTTCCAAAATTTCGAATTCTCTAATGACAGTTGGAGAAACATTAAACCAAATGGAAAAGCCATACAAGATAACAGCTCTAATACAGCTTTTATACAACAAAAGTTTTGTTTTCTTTGGTAAACTTCTGTTCCAAAAAAACACTTGAAAAAGTGCCCAAAATTTTGTAGGCTTTGTTCAGTACAATTCTTGCATGTTTGTTAAATTTCAGAAGACTGCAAAAATTAATGCCAAGATATTTAATGGTATCTTTGAAAGGAATCTCAAACCCATTCAAAGCGTATTGTAAAGTTTTGCTTTCAGGCACTACAAACGACTTACATCTCCCTGAAGCATTCCTGATGCAAATGGCTTAACTTTTGGATGCATTAACTTTAATACCCCAGTCCTCGTAAAAACGTCGAACAATTTGCAGATGTTGCACAGTCTGATCTAACGCCATTCTAGGCGACTCTAGGTGAGAGTACAGAAGAGAGTCGTCAGCATACAAGAGACCCGTCGAATTAAGCCCAAAATGTGCAAAATCGTACATTAAAATATTGGTTTCTCAAATTCCCTCAGATGTCACCAATATCCGAAAGCAATCCATTAAAAAGAACGCAAAACTTTCTGTTGATAAAAAAACTCTTGAATAATTTAATAGTTGAGGGATCGAAACCAATTTGAAACATTTTAAAAAGAATTCAGTTATGATATGCGTGATCAAAAGCCTTTTCAATGTCTATCGAAATTGCAACGGTGCAACAACGAAAAAAAAGCTTCCCTACATTAGACAACAAAGAAATTGGTGTCAGGTTATTAAACTCAAAGCTGTTTGACTTTTTTTGAATAGGAATAATCTTAGAGACTTTTCACGCGTCAGGAAAATATGAATTATTTAAACAATTATTAAAAACAATTGTAATATATTCAAAAGCTTTCATAGGAAGTCTTTTAATTAAGAAATTAGAGACGTTGTCTAGTCCAGAAGAACCTTTGCTATTCAGTTCAACAACACAAGAAAAAACTTCGTCCAAATAAGTCAACTTAGGAAGGTGGCATTCATTGAGTGCATTTAAAACATTACTAAAAATATGGATGCTTTGTGGAGATTGAGCAAAAATATTTGTTAGTGTATTTTCTATATAAGAAATGTCCCTGGCAGGAGGACCCGTTGTAAATATTCGAAAAATGAGCTAGCAGGTATTGCAGTTTTCATCGTTATTTTCAATATCGATGCCGTTAACTGAAAGGTTTTTTGCTAATGATTTTTTTAGCTCCTATTAAACTATAGATTTGTTTATGAGCCCTTGGGCCTGGCACAATTTTGCTGACTTTATCGCTAAAAATTTTGGACTGTTCAATTTGTACTTGTTTTTTAATAATAATGCTCAACAGTTGAATTTGCTTAGACAGGAGTAAGTAGCTTGGACTTGAACGGTTAAAATTACCATGATAAATACGCTTCAAATCCTTCTGCCAACGATGCTTGATTTTGAACAAATATTTTATATTGTCAGAAATAATAATTTTATTATTTTCTCTAATAATTCTTTCAGAATGAAGCGCAACCAATGAATTTAAAGAATTAGAAAACAGTGTTATGAAAGCATCAATTTCGTGATTACTTAAATCTCTACAAGAGGAAGGAAAATGATTTATTATTTCATTAACGAAATCATTTCTAAACGCATCCCAATTGGTTCTTCTGAAGGAGGTGAAAAAATGGGGGGAATGGAGAAGAAACTCAAAGTCAGTGAATTTAATATGCAATTTAAGATGGAAATGATCAGAAAAAGTATGAAGACTGGAAATTTTAAAATTTGGTTTTGTGGAGTTTAAAAGATTTGAGCTGATTAGGAAGTGGTCAAGAAAAGACGAACCGTTAGGATAAGAAGGTGTTGAGTCAGATAACCTTGTGAAGCTGAGAATATTGTGCTGTTACCAACTTAAGAATGCATTACCATTGGTATTGTTAATGGAATCACCCCAGTCAATGTTTTTTGCATTGAAGTCTCCTCCAACAATAGTTCCATCAAAATTTTGACACAAGCGCACTAAGATAGCCCATCATAGACTAAAGAATGCGGAGAGTTACACGGAATATAAAACGACCCAAATAAATATTTCTTGGAGACACCATCAACTAGTGTGTCAATTGATATAAATAAATTAGGAAAACTTATTTCAACACCGTTCATTTTCGAAAATTTCAAAGACTTCCTTAACACTATGCCAACCCCAATCTGACTATTATCACGAAGAAATGTAAAATCCTCCAGGTAAACTTTTTGATTAGCCCCCAAGTGAGTTTCCTGAACAAACGGCACGTCAATGTTATTTAAATTTAACAACTGTAGTAAATCTAGTCTTCGGCTCACTTCAATTAGTGACCTAACATTAAATGAAAGAACGTTAAGAAAATCACGGACCATAGGAATCGTTAACCTCTTGTAAAAGAGACATGCAACGTTTCTTAGCTTCCACTTTCGACAGTGATTTGTAATCTGATAAAAATACAATTTTGTCTTCTAAAGAAAGCTCCACAGGTTGACACAGTGATTTTGCAATCTCTCTCACTTCCTCAATTAAAGCAGGCCTTGCGGATTTTTTCGGAACAGAATCTTTAAAAAGACTGGCAAAAGACTTGTTAGGCGATATGAAGTTAGAATTGTTAATTGAAGTGCGCACATTAGCTGAAGCCAACATTTTTCTATCAATAGATTCTTTTTTATGATTATTTTTGCCTTCAACGAATTTCTTGAACACCGGGCATCCTAACTAAAACTTGACGGATGGGCAGACTGTTGGCAATTCACACAATAGGGCCCCCGGTAAATGCTTTTGATCACACTTAACGCAAGAGAAGGACAAGGACTGTTGCAATTATTGGACATATGACCCCATTTCTGGCATCTCCAACACTGTACCTCCTTCTTAGAATCTCTGGGTTAGTTAGAGAACAAAATTTGTAATAATAATTTAAATAATTTTGAAAATAATGCAATTATTAAAATAAAAATTATATTCAAGTAACCACAATACTATACTAAAGATATAGTATAGGAACTAAAATAATTTAAGTTAAATAATTAAATAATAGTATTAAATATAATATATGTAAGCAGAAGCCAGCACTCAGAGAACCCAAAAGTCATCCCGATGTACACATACAAGATCAGCACCAGCCACGAACTCATACTACAACAGCACACTACAATAGCGCAGCGAAACAGCAGCCAACCAACTTCAAGGGGGGAAGGGTAGCTGTCCCGAAAAGCTGATAATCTTAGCGATAGCAACCAGCCCAAAACAACAATTGGATTGCCAAAAAGGTGCAACAGCAACACAAAATTTGGCTTAATTTCACTTTAGCGGTTTGGCTGCGCCAAAACGCGCAGCGAAGCAGCAGCCAACCAACTTCAAGGGGGGAAGGGTAGCTGTCCCGAAAAGCTGATAATCTTAGCGATAGCAACCAGCCCAAAACAACAATTGGATTGCCAAAAAGGTGCAACAGCAACACAAAATTTGGCGCAGCCAAACCGCTAAAGTGAAAGTAAGCCTTCGTTTTTTACCGAAGAATCGAATCCCAAAATTTGTTTGGGGGCGTGGCATCCGTATAGAAGATATGGGCGTTTGAATTGCGGAAATGCAGAATTTTTGGCGAGCGGTGTATATACCGATTGAAAGAAAATATTTGCACCTATGTTTTAGTAATATTTGTTTTTTCGGTATTGTCAATTGTTTAGGAGATATTTTAGTTTTAAGAAAAAAATGGTGGAGGGGCTATTACAAAACCTTCCCCCTACCTCTTATATGACAATTAAGGTATGTATTAAAATCAATAATCTTAAAGCCCATGATTTTCTCTTTTCAATGATATATAATGTGTTGCAGGTGCTCCAACAATTCCAACAAAATTTGCGTTTTACAGACCCCAAAATTTCCGCGTTTTAGCATTAACCTTCGTTTAACATACTGAGGATTATAATCAAAAAGTGCCCTAAAATTGGCCACAAAACACTATTCTGTTGCGTAGCCGGTGTTTGACATACTGAGGGTTATAAATTATAATCACTATAAAATTGTACCAGACGAATAAATTCCTATTTAATAAATAGTAATTAATAAAAAAAAAACACATCATGAAATACACATAAAACACTGTTTTTAAATAATCATTCCTTCTGCAATTTACCAACTATAGCGGTAAGTATGACATATTATATATCGCTGAAAAGACAAAATTATGGGCTTTATAGTGTTTCTAATATATACCTTAATTGTCATATAAGAGGGAGGGGGAAGGTTTTATAATGGCACCTACACCATTTTTTTCTTAAAACTCAAATATCTTCCAAACCGTAACCTTGGCGGTAAAATGGTGTACTAGGGAAATGAGGGGCATGGCAATACCTTTCCTTTGACACCTTGATCGTTAGTATACCTTTCCTAATTTGGGTATAATAAACCTTTAAAGAGGTGACCTTTCGCGACCTTCAAACGCCGATAACACGCAAACTAATGCCACGCCCCCAAAAGTGGGCGGTTATTTACCATTATAATGGTCCAAAATAACGGTAAAAAAAGTAACAAAAAAATCGGGGCAAAACCGCTAAAGTGAAATTGCTCCCAAAATTTAAAGAGATCCAACAGCAACGACATCCTGACCCTGAAACTGCACCATAGTTGATGGCAAACTGACCTACACACTACAGTCAGCAGCTTTGAGAGGGCAACAACTACAACAACATACCCACAAAATAGCATCGCGAAGGAAGGTACCCAATCATCAGTAGCAACAACAGCAAATTTTAGTTAATCATGATGCCAGAGCATGGCATCCACTTATGGTAGCATAATACTGTTAATTATGCATTCTGCAATTAACAACGAATTATTGCGAAATACGACATACCCCACTTTAGTTTTGTCGTCGGGTGGGCGCCAAGTTAACTAAGTTTAATTAAGTAAATTAAAGTAAAATAACAAAAATAAAAAACTAAGGTGTCATTCAGTAAAAAAAAGGTGTACGGTTTAATAAGAAAAGGACCACCACACAAAAGTGTACGATTTAAAAAGTAAGGACCACAACACTGCTGTCACATCACTGTTTTGCCACAGTCAATAATTTTTTCTCGTCATCAGTGTTCTCTAATAACCGAAATCGTTCGATTATGTAGTGCCTGCCCGTTCAGCACCTGAAAATAAAACAGAGATTCTAGTTTATTTTTTAGTGTATACCTTACTTACCTCAGTCCTATAATAGTCCTAAAATACTATGGTACTAGTCCTAAAATAAATATATATATATATATATATATATATATATATATGTTATTTGTGTGAAATTGTGTATAATTAATTTATTTATGTAACCTTACCTGCGTATTTCCAAGTTGCAGTCCTTTCACCTCATAGCTGTCACGCAAGTTTTGGATTAAACCATCCCTGGAAAGAAACGTCCGTCTGTTTAAGGCATTCTTGCATAATTGTTTGCAATTATGAAACATTTAAAAAAGGTTCGATGGAAGAAGAAGTGCCTTGTACGGATTTAAATTCCTTAAATCCTATTGAATGCTCACGCAAAATTTAGCCAGAAAATTCAATGCGAGACTTGAGAGCAGGAATTGCTCAAGTTGGAAACGTATGCCGTAGATCCTGATACAGAATCATTTCAAGTTGCAAAAAACTACAGTGAAACGCAATTTATTTGCAAAACTCCCCCGATAAATTTTGTAATATATGCTTACAGCAGTTTGCCATTTGTAAAGCTCTTTTGAAAAAAGATGCCATGAGCCTAATTTGAAAGAAAAAATTATGCAAGAATGCCTTAAACAGACGGACGTTTCTTTCCCGGGATGGTTTAATCCAACCACAGTTTAATCACCACAGCAAACAAATTTTGTAATATTTAATTTTCATTCTAATTCGAAAAAACTCTAGATGGCTAAAACAGAAATAACTTAGCGAGATAATTTCCAAAAAAAACCGGACAAAAACTGGATCAATGGCAGATGTAAAAATGCGATAACTTTTGGAGAAATAAATCGTTTCATATATATGTAGTTGACATAATTTTACTTAATAATTGTTGTAAAATAAAGTTATTTAATAAGTGTTAAACATAATATAAATATTTCCATAATTTTGCTTCCATTAACTTTGTAGTGTTACGCGTATAAGGTATTCAATTTGTTGATATGCCGAATAAATGGCCGACAAATTCTTAAACAGCACGCTATGCTCGCAACGTAAATCATGCCTGCGCTTTGCAAAGCTTGGGCATCGAAAAAGAAGCAGAACAAAGCTACGAAAAGCAAAAATTCTTTCAAAAACCATAAAATGCAAAATTAAAAACGATTCCAGACAGACGGACGGCTGCTCATGGTTTGTTATTGTAAGAGAAGCAAAAGAAGACGAATCGCACCGTTCTTCTCATCACCCGCTGTACTCCACAAATTGATCGATTCTTTCTTTCACACTTTACTTGGCATACGAGTGGCTAGCTCGATCTATTCTTACGCATATTCGCTAGCATTGTTAGTGCAAAATAACAGAAGCAAAGTCGATCTTCCGATCCCTTCATACTCATTAAAAAAGATCTTCCGAACCACTCACTCCTTAGTAGATCATTCAATTTTCCTTTGCTACGAGCGCAGGAGTTTCAGTTCTCAGTCAAATTGGTCGACCGCGATATCGACCAGTTTTTCGACCTGAGCTTAACTCGACTCATTCAAACTAAATGTGGATAGCATCATTGGTCTCGTGAAATCTCTTTATCCAATAATACTCTTTGTCTATATCTAGAGGAGAAAACGCTCTTTGAAACGTAATTACTTAATTCTTTTTGAATTCTACCATTCTTTCATTCGTTAAATTTTAAAGAACCGATGAGTGGTGCCCATACAAATACAATAGGATCAATGGCGCCACGTGAAGGCATCTTTGGCACAATACACAAGGAAAAAGGAATTTTTTTCTTGGGTACTTGGCGAAATTCATATTTGCACGAAAGTGCAAATCTGAGAATGCCGACATTTTATCAGAATTTTTTAAATGGGCAGGCAAGGTTTATGATCCATGAGCCGTGAAAAATCAGCCCTTGAATGTTTAATGTTGTCAGTATAACGCCGCAGGAGAAAAAACAAAAACGATACAGAAAAATTTTTAAAATTGCATTTTTAAAAAAAGTTGAGTTTAGCAAAAATATTAGATTAAAAATACATGAAGTAAAATTAAAGAAATTGAATACAATTACAGAAAAGAAAAAGGAAAAGAAATATACAAATAGAATAAGAAAGAGTTACGATTTGATGTTAAAAATAAATAATTATAAAGCTAAAGAGGTATAAAAAAACAACAAAATATATATTAGACACAAAAGAAGCCGGCTATTTATATAAGTATAGTGTAATATGATGAAGGACCTCTGGCCCTGTCTTCAAAAATTATGCTGGATAATATTCTATTTTATTATAGATTCATAGGCTTGGCCGACAGAGTATGCCATGGACCTCAGCTTAGAATGCTATTTGTATAGTTGATAGAGCCGGCAGATTATCTGCCAGGGCTTGAGAAAATTAGAGACTGCCGGTTTTAGGCTCTGATAATATTCTGATTTTATTTTGGAAAATCTTGCCCTTTTATAGCCGATATTGATGGGCGGACTTAAAACTAATATAAACATATTTCTTAAAATTACTTTGTGATTGGTCAGCGGATTCTGCTGATCCAATCAATAATACATTGTTTATAAATTATTGTGAATAATTGTTGACTGCACTATTTCTGTCGCAGTCTCGACAGAAGACGTCGGCAGAGAAAAGAAGTTGTCAACGCACACGCAGCCGAACTTAGCGCGGTCAATGCTCCAACAGGAAACGCTAGCGCTGCAATTTTTATGCGCTGCGTGTACCCTATCGTTGGTCAATTTGACTGTCGCTTATGAAGCAGTCGTGGTGACTAGTGTGGTACACTACACCCTCACCCTTTCAAGAAAAATATATATTTTGAAGAAGATTCTATTGGATGTGCTACTACAAATTTTGTCAATTCACATTGAATTGTTAAGATATATCTAAAATTATTCGAAATTCTTAGAGGACCTACAGTATCTATAGATATCATTTCAAAACTATTATTAGGTGTATCATTTTGTACCATTTTTTCTTTTATGTGTTTTGTTTGCTTGTTAATTTTACATTTTTCACATTTCGATATAAATTGTTTAATCATTTTGCTCATATTTTTCCAAATGTACCTTTGTTTTAATTTTATTATTGTTTTCCTAATTCCTAAGTGTCCTCCTATAGGTGAATTATGGTATTCATCTATTAATTTGTATTTTATTATATCGTCATCAATTTTTTCTGGGGGTTTATATATTAAAATCTTCAAATACGCCCGATTTTTGTTTTTATGTTGCAACTCATTAAATAACTTCTTAAATTCTTCTTTGTTAACAATTATAAATATTTAATCTTTTTCACTCAATGCTAGCTCTTTAATATTCATTTTATTCATGTATAAAGATAACTTCTCCAGAGTCGAAACGAATTTCTTTGGATTATCATTATTCTTTACTTTTACATTAACATTTATGATATCGTTTTCTATAAATATTTCTTTTCTGTTTATGCACAAACTGGTAGGTTTCTCTGAATGCGAATCTGGATTCGTCAAATTATCACCATACCTATTTACTATAAATTTTAACTTCTTTACATTCTTTATATCTGACAATGATGTACAGTCACCTGTGTAGAGTTGATCAGGCTCCGATAGGTTTGTTGTAACATCAGTCTCATAATTTTTCTTATTTTTCATACCCCTTGTGACGATTAATGTTTTTTTTATATTTTTATCATTTTCTTTAGGAATCATTGCTTTTAACGTTTCAGAATTTATTTGGATTCTTGATAATGCATCTGCATTAGTATTAATTTTTCCTTGTTTATACTTAATCTCAAATTCATAGTCAGAAAGGTCTAATCTTATTCTGGTCATTTTGGAAGATGGATTCTTATGCCTAAATAGTGATACTAAAGGTCTGTTGTCTGTTACTACAATAAATTTTTTACCATAAAGATATGGCCTAAAAAAATTTATTCCCCAATGAATAGCTAATAGTTCTTTCTCTAAAACCGATTTGTTCAAGTCATGTTTGTCTAGTGCTTTACTTGCGTAAGATATGGGTAAGTCGGTCCCAATATCACCTTGCGATACTACTGCGCCAAGAGCGTAGTTTGAAGCATCAGTTGTCAGAAGCATCAGTTTTTATTTTTCTTTAATAGTGAATTTAAGCATTTAGCAATTTCTGAAAAATTTTTTATGAATCGTCTGTAATAATTACAGAAAGCTACGATTCGTCTGGTTTCGTTGGCGTTTTTTGGAATTGGATAATTTTTTATAGTGTCAAATTTGTTTGGGTCTGTTTTGATTCCTTTGTCTTTTATTAAGTGTCCTAGAAAAGTTAATTCTGTTTTCAAGAAATTACATTTATTTGTATTTAATTTTAAGTTGTACGTTCGTAGTCGGTCAAAAACTTTCAATAAATTTTCATTGTGGTGTTTTAAACTACGCCCAAATATAATAATGTCTCTACGTAAAGGAATGCTTAACTGTCCAGTCCACTGAGTGCTATTGTCAACATTCTTTGAAAGCTGCTTGTGGATCTCTGTAATCCAAATGGTAGTCTTTTAAATTGATAGTGTCCATTTTCTGTAGAAAAAGCTGTTAATGGTCTTGAATTTCTGTCTAAAGGTAATTGGTGGAAAGAGCTAGTCATGTCAAGTGTCGAAAAGTATTTTGGTCTTCCTAATTTGTCAAGTATATCTTCTAGTCTTGTTAACGGGAATTTGTCGTTTACTATTTTGTCATTGAGTTTACGGTAATCTACTATTAGTCTCCATTTTTTGTTGTCCTTGTTTCCTTTTTTGGTACTACTAAGAGTGGTGAGTTGCATGGACTTGTGAATGGTTCAATTATGTCCTCATTTAATAATTTTCTGACTTCTTGTTATACCCTACACCTTAAGGTTAAGGGTATATTCACTTTGTCACGAAATGTGTAACGCATAGAAATAGAGACGATAGGTATAGAAAAGTATATATATTCTTGATCAGCGTGACCTCCTGAGTCGATTTAGCCATGTCCGTCCGTCTGTCTGTCTGTCTGTCTGTCTGTCTGTCTGTCTGTCTGTCTGTTGAAATCACGATCACAGGAGAACCGGTAAAGATATCGTAATGAAATTTTGCAGAAATATTGTTTCTTGTGGTGTGCAGGTTGGTATTGAAAATGGGCAAAATCGGTCCACGACCACGCCTATTTTTTAGTAAAAATGTGATATCAGCGTTCGTTTTTGAGTTATGACAACAAAATTTCATTCCTGAGTATAGAGTAGCATTATCCGTTAATAACCCAAATATGGGCGTGATCCGCCCACTTTTAGGTTACACAGGCAAAAGAGGGTTATATTGTTAAATATATGAACTTCCTGAATAAAACTTTAGATAACAACTTGTTTACCAAAAAAACATTATTACATCAAAACTGGGTGCGGTCCGCCCACTTTTACACTACTTATGAATAGAGAATAGCTCATGAAAACAAGTTTATTACCACGGAAATAAAGTTTAAATTTGAACACAATAATAAAATAACTAAACTAGTTATTTTGTTTTGAAAAAGGTAATGACCACGCCTACTATTTATACAGAGGCGTAGCTAGGTCTCATGGAGCTCGCGACGGTCAATCAACTTGCAGCCCCAAAAATTCCTAGAATTCAATAAGTCACTACTTGAATTCCACAACTGCCACCCCCGACATCATGCCCAGAGTGGACAGCCACGCCCGCCCCCCTTACTACGCCCCCCTTTTAAATTTTTTTCAAAACTTTTAGGTGTAGGGTATCTAAGATTCGGCCAGGCCGAATATAGCTTTCTTACTGGTTTAATTTCGTCCTTTGTGTCTGCGGAAGTCTATAGTTCTTTATGTAAGTCGGACTTTTGTCATTTAGGTTAATTTTTTGTGTGTAAAAGTTATTAGTTGACAGTACTTCGTTGTCTAAATGAAAAAGTCTTGATAGTTTTGTAGGATTTCTGTTAGTGAATTGTATGCGTCAGGGTCAGTTGTTTTTATTTTCATCGTTTCTAATAGCTTATTGAATCTTTCGGTGTTATTCATTGTTCTTGATGTTAGGATATCATAATTTGTTAATGGATCGGACTCTAGTTCAATTTTATGTATAGTAACAGTAGCATCATTTGTGTTAAACATTTTTATATGACCTATCTTTCCTTTTGGGCAAATGCAATTTCCTACGAATATTCCTTTTTGAATTTCTTTATTCCATATTATTCTATCCTAATGTTTAATTATATCGTTTTCATTAAAACTAATTGTAATAGTTAAGGTTTCGTAATCTGGTTTACAAAAATATTTTCTTAATAAATATCTCCCGATAATTCCATCTGTTAATATAGGAAAATTTTCATCTACTACTAAGAATTTATGATTAATATTTTCATTATCTAGTTTTATATTTAAATTTATTAATCCTAATGGTTCTTAAAGTATTATACTTTACATCATTATTAGTTTTTATTAAAGATACATCTGATATAGTATCTATCAAAAATTTAAGTTTTTTATTATTATCATGCAATTCAACAAAGTTTGTAGCATTCTTGGAAATATTATAAAAGTTTGTAATTGTTTTTGGCTTTCCGGAGGGGGAATTTAATTGCCCTCCGAGCCCAGCTCGTTTTCCTGAGCATCCAATGTGTAAACTCTATTGTTAGTGTTATTTCTGTATTGCTAATATTGATATGTAGTATTGTTGTTGTTGTTTCTGTTATTATTGTTGTTATTGTTGTTTCGGGTTTTGTTTTTGTTGTTGTTGTTGTTTCTGTTTGGTGTCGTGTTGTTACTGTATCTGGTGTTTGCGTTCTGTGTATAATTGTTGTTAGAGTTATTTGAGCGGTTGTTGTTGTTAAAAGAAGTGTTCCTATACAAAGTATTCATGTTGTTATTATTAAAATTATTGTATGAATTTTGTCGGTTGTTAGTGTTGTTGTTGTTGTAGAAGTTGGTCGAATTTCTTTGTTTGTCATTAGGTCTGTAGTGATTTATATTTTTGTTTATATATGTACTTTATTTGGGCACTTGAGTTTTGGTTTATCTCTATTTCTAAAGCAAGGTTTATTGCATCATTAAATGTTTTTGTTTGTGCAGCAAATATTGTTGATTTTAAATTTTCGTTTAAACCGTTTTCAAACACATAAGTGTCGTTTATTTTTGTTATTACGTCTTTCTGTGTACTACTAGCGTTTTCTCCTAGGTCGGTTATTTGAAGTCTGTTTAGGTCGCTAATTATTGTTAAAATCTGTCTTTATACTGTTGCACTGCCTTATTGTTCTGTCTTATACCACCCAGAGTAGTATTTATTTGCATTTAATTGTATTGTTGACTGTTGTATTGTTCTTATTGTAGTTAGTGTTTTTTCGAGTTCTTTGTAATTAGTTGGTATTGTTATACCGCATATAGCGTATATTTAACGCTAGCTTTACATAATATACGAATTCTATTAATTTCGGTTTTTAGATGTAGAAATAAAACACAAGTTTAATTTTAAATACGAATGTTCAAGTCTTTATTTAAAATAACTTTAAGATGCGATCTTGTCACTATGAGAGATCACAAACGAATGAAATAAAGAACTCTTCGTTTCTTTAAAGTAAACTACTATTACGCATCCTTAAAAAAACGGACATAGATAACATGCGACCACTCGTCGCCTCTTATCTTCTTAGAAAAACAATCAAAGTATGTTTACTTTGACCTAACGGAATAACATATTTCCGATCAATGTATTTTTGCTTCGTGTCACAGAATTTCACAAGAATGTGTTATTGCATATTTCTTTAAAAGTGTTATTGCGTATTTCTTTATTTATTTTACACTGAAATTCTTGTGCATTTCACTATAATAGCAAAAATCAGTAAGAGTGCTATATTAGACCTGGCCGGATGTGAGATACCCTACACATAAAAGTTTTAAAAAAATTTAATTGAACGAAATATTTTTATTTATTTAAATTTTTCATTGCAGAACAGTAGCATTATAGAGAGAAATACAAACTGAAACTAGAGGAAATATGTGGTTATAAGGAAAGCTACCTTATAATCACATTTAATCACAGACGGGTATAAATATAGTGGCGTAGCTAGGATGGGGCGGGAGTGGGTGTCCGCCCGGGGAGGCACAATTCCGGAGGCGGCAGTTGTGGAAATCAAGTATTGACTTATTGAATTCTAGGAATTTTTAGGGCTGCAAGTTGATTAACCGTCCTGGGCTCCATGAGTCATAGCTACACCACTGTATAAATAGTAGGCGTGGTCGTTACCTGTTTTCAAAACAAAATAACTAGCTTAGTAGTTTTATTATTGTGTTCAAATTTAAGCTTTATTTCCGTGGTAATAAGTGTTTTCATGAGTTATATTATATAAGTAGTGTAAAAGTGGGCGGACCGCACCCAGTTGTGCTGTTATAATGTTTTATGGGAACATAAGTTCTTATGTAAAGTTTTATTCAGAAGTTTATATTTTTAACAATATAACCATTTAAGACCCTCTTTTGCCTGTGTAACCTAAAAGTGGGGGGATTACGCCAATATTTGGCATATTAACGGATAATGCTACTGTATACCCAGAAATGATTTTGTTGTCGTAACTTAAAAACGAAAGCTGTAAATTAAAACACTTCAATTGAATTTCGTTGAGAAACTGATTTTATTTTAGTAAAACATTTTCTTTTATAGTCTTATAGCCTTATCACGTATTTCTAATCGCAAACGCAAACTCAAACGCAATGCGTTCCAAATGGTATGATCTAACTTTTTCGAGTAGACTGCGAGTTTTGAGGAGAAACAAAAAGGTAAACAAACTTTACGTAGTCTTGCAGACTTCCCCTGCAGAGCACAAAGAGTTACCATGCATAAAGCATTTTTGGCATTTTTACAAGTATTTTCAGGAATCCCAATTAATTAGTGCTACAATTGATGTATGGCAACAATTTGTACAACAGAAGCAAATCTGATAATTCGCACACAATGTTTACATATTGATATTGTGTTTATTATTGTGTGCTCTTTATGTGAGAGTGAATATAGCAGCAATATTCCTCGTGCGACTACTAGAGCGCAGCGTCATAGCGTGGAACAAAATACGGGGATACTCAGAAGAGGGACAATACGGATCTTTTACATATGTCGGAGCTTCAGCTAAATAAAAGCTAAATAAAAAAAAATACTGTTCAGCATCACACCAAACGCGAGCATTTTGCGATCGTCTGGTTTGAGAGACTTTTTCCACGAAATAGCTCATCCATCATGCCACAAATACGTAGTGAAGTCTGCTAAACATGTAAATTACCAACAAAACTGCGTTTGCGTTTGGTTTCGCGTTTCGAGTGCGTTTGAGAGGTTTACAAATTTTCCTTTCTCAACTCTTCGAAAAATACGAAAAGCACAAAACAAAACGCGAAATAAAAGCAACGCGAAAAGATACATGATACGGCTGTTAGTCTAAGGAGGTCTTATCTACATATATTTAGCCTATGCTGGGAAGATAACAATTCAACCCTTATTCTGGCGTGGGAAACTATTATGCTATATTAAATTTTTGGTCTCACGCAGGAGTATGTTTCTTATCTTTAGTGGACTGTATTTTTAGGATATTAGTGTTGTGTTTTATTTACATATTCTTGTGTTCATATTTGAACAAACGCTGATATCACATTTCTAATAAAAAATAGGCGTGATCGTTGACCGATTTCGCCAATTTTCATATATTCACCTGTAATCGTGATTTCAACAGACAGACAGACGGACGGACATGGCTAAATCGACTCAGGAGGTGACGCAGATCAAAAATATATATACTTTTCTATATCTATCTTCTCTATTTCTGTGCGTTACACATTTCGTGACAAAGTGAATATACCCTTAACTTTGAGGTGTAGGGTATAAAAACGGATTTAGTGTACTCGTGGTGGCGCCATCATCGATGACCCTGGTAAGTCATATACTGATACTGGATACTGGTAAGTCACAGGTGAACTATAAAAGAAAGCAAAAAAAGAGAAAAAAAAAATAATAACAAAGAAAAAAAAAACATATATTGTCTACGTACCTATCTTTTATTTCATTGTTTTTTACTTACCTTATTGTTAATTTACCTTTTTTAATACAATATTATTTTTACTTATCCTATTGGTAACTTACCTTTTTTTATTATTTCTACTTACATTATTGTTACTTACGATAAATACACATAAAACAAAATGAATACACTTATACTTAAAACCAAATTTGAATACAGGATAAATCCAAACGTAACGTAAGAGTATATGAAAAATTATACAGGAAATTGTAAATAGCCATAAGTATACAGAAATAGAAATTCAGGTTGAGAATTAGGAAATGCATTGAAAAGTAAATTTTACTTAACTTGGGTTTTAACTAAAGAAAAAAAAAAGGGATTGCTAAAGACCAACATTTGGGCTGATGTGCTGGTGAGCCTAAGAGGAGGCAGACGGACAGACATAACGGACTTATTCCAAGAGTCACGGTGACTAAGACGACAATCGTCTCTGACGAATCACGACGAAGTAACAAACCTATTCCAAGAGTCACGGAACTCGTGTCGTCTTGCTCTTACGTCGCGGTCACTGGACTATACGTTTATTTTACCGCATTGTTATTTGCCAAAAAGGTTTGCGCACAAGATACAAATTTTAGTGATGGTAGACGAAAATATTATAATTGTGGTAAATTTCAATTAATGAAAACCTCATAAATGTGTTTTTTTTTTGGCAACAAACGTTGCATAAAACAACACACTGCATTTTTATTTTGTGCGTTGAGTTGTGCGCGAATATATGGACTCTGTCGATTAATTTTTGGTTGTGGAAATTTCGTGAATTTTGTTTCTTTTCTAGAATCATTATAAAAATCATCAATTTCATATATGTAGCTACATATAGCTAAAAAAAATTATATAAAGCATAAATACCAGCTTTATATTGTGCACTAAATTAATTTATGTTTTGTATGAGACGACAACTAAAAAGCAAGTCTCTTAGAATACCTCAAGACGAGTGAGAGACGATTTAGAGACCACCGTGACTGTTGGAATAAGGCTATTAATGAAGTAAACGGGTATCGGTAATCGTCCGTCCACATTTTTCCTACCTTTCCCCTCTTTCTTTATCGTTAAAATAATCATGGCACGATTTTGTCTTCTGTGTGGCAAGAAACCACCCCAAATTAGCCGCATGCCACCGTGCCAACGCCACCTCAACCTAAGCTCAATCCAGAAATGGCGCCTAACGTTCTTTTCAATTTCCAATCTTTCTATTTCTCTTCTTTACTTCATTCTACTATCTTTTCTTTGCTGTCGGACTGGTGGTAACTCTGGTCTCTGGCTCGAATAAGTAGGTTTCAAGACTGCTGATTCTTGTGGCGGATGCTAGGATTACCACCACTTTATGTCGTGGGAAGTTTTGCGATTGGTTCCCTTCAGCAATGCACCAGTGCGTTCAGAAGTGGTACCAATCGCAAGATTTTCTACAGGGGTGTTAGACAGGTAAGTTGCTGGTAGGTTCGCTACCAGGACTGCAGCTTCCAGTGGCCGGTCCTGTGAGGCGAGTTTCAGTATACTCAGGGGGTGTGGCAACAGGGTTTTAATTAAGATCGAAGTATTGATGTGCCACGCTCCATAACGGTAGCATAGACAGACCAACGGGGGTTGAGGAGTATTTAGCTGACAATAACACGACTAGACAGACGATCACGCCTGGTTTCCTCCTAGGTCAGCACCACGCACATTAGCCCAAACAATCTAAACTACATTTGTTTGATTTTTTCATTTATTGATTTTTTTTTACGATAATATATTTCTTTTTCCTTGTCAATTTAATATCAATTTCATTTTTAACTTTATTATTCTTAATTGTTTCACGTTTTTTAGAGAAATAAGAAAGAGAAACGTAATAAGAAATGCGAGGAGTTAACCTTAAAGAGCTATCAAAGCCTCATTGGCTGTTTGATGTGTCTAGCAGTGATATCGCGGTCAGATATAGCACACATTGTGTTAAAATTATGGCAATATAACTCACATCCTCACGAAGAACATTTCAAAGCAGCGAAAAATGTGTTAAGATATTTAAAAAATCAGTAGGTAAATTAACTTGTTCAAATAATAAAAATTTTGGTATGTTTCACAGATGCTGATTAGGGTTGTAATTCAGACTATCGAAAGTCATATACAGGGTACATTGTGTTTTTGGCGGGCACCCATTGCTTGGGAATCAAGAAAACAATCTGTTGTTGTATTGAGGAAGCTGAGTATATTGCCATGTGTCAGGGTGCTAAGGAAGTAGTTTTCATTGTAGTCTTCTTACTGGGCTTCGAAGAATATGTTTCTGAGCCAACGAAAATTTTATGTGACAATCAGAGTGCACAATTTCTAATAAAATATCAAATCCTGCAAAAAAGAAGCAAGCCTATATATACGTTACCACTATATACGCGACAAATATGAGCAAGGCGATATCGAGGTCAAATATGTTCCTTCAGACATACTTACTAAAGCGCTGACAAAGGAGAAGCATATTCATGGTTATAGTTTACTAAAGATTTAAAAATTTCTTTTTTGTATTCTTTAAATTGACTTGAATTATTTTAGTTTGAATTGAGTGGGAGATTGTTGATTAAAAAAATGCAACTCCGCAACTCAAACTACTTTACTTAAACACTTTATACTTTATTTATATACTTTTTTATACTTACTTACTTTATTTTCTTTACTTGGAATAACTCGTTTAACGTACAACGTTTTTCGGAATTTTTTTATTAATTTTTTTTAAATTTTTGTTAGTTTCTCCGTCGTTTCTATTTTCCCTTAGGAGTGAGTGGGTGATTGCTCGTGAAAGTTTGTGTGTAAGATTAGTGTGAATAGGTGTATCGAACGGGATAGTGAATCTGGGCCTGGGTAAACGGAGACCTTATACCAGAAGCGTGACTACGGCTTTAGAAAACCAGATATTTGCTTCCGTACTCGACCAAATAGACACTGGGATAGAAAGACGAGTAGATTTTGTCCCAGTGGACTATTTGAATAGGTGCGCCGATTTTGTGTTTGGACGTCCGAGTTTAGGGGTTGAAGATCCACAGTCGGAGTTGAATGGTCCAGCGGTTAGCAACAGCAGCTTCTACGCAAAGTTAGAAGAGCTGACCTAGATGTCGGAGAAAGAGGGGGGCTACATCGGCTGAACGACACCAATTAAGTCAGATAATGGGCCTGCTGATGGAGCAGGGGCAGATGATGGCGGATAACGCGGCCGCCATGAAGAATCTACGTAAAGAGGTATCAAAGGGCGCGGCAGAGGTGCAGAACCTGCGAGGGGAGATGGCTGACCTGCACAGCAGGGTGTCAGGAAGGGAATCGCAGGGGGTAGCCAACCCCACAGATGGAAACCCGGTTGGCAGCTCTACCCCCAGTAGAGGAGAAGCTGGTGGTGCGCCAAGGGCTGCAAGGTCCGGAATTTCGGAGCAGGCCGGAATGGGTCGGTCGGTGTCTCTCCCGGGTCCTTTGGTGGCGGGGAGGTGTCCTGTTAACTGATCAGGTTCGACGGCTCTGGTAAGCAGATGACAGTGGATAGTTTCGTGTTGCGTATTGAGAAGCTGCGAGAGCACCACAGCATCACGTACACGCAGCTCTTCAGTGACTTCCGTCCGCGTCTCGTCAGTACAGTCCGCGTTCGTCCGATGGTCAAGTGTTTTGTCAGTGTCCTTTTCACTCGTACCTGTGTTTTAGTTGTGGAATGCCGGCAGACCACTTTAAGAAAACTAAAATTGACGCAAAGTGTAACTCGGCATTTCCAACATGAAGTGTATTATGTGTCATAGTGATAAGTCCTATTGTGAATTCATTCCGGAAAACTCGAATCCAGCAGTGAACCCGGGGATCGCTGCTCAGAAGGAAAAGTTCGGGGGCACCCGTGAGAATTCTACAGAGGAAAGATCTGGCTCTCCGAAACAATATACCTGTAGGCCGTCCTTTAAAAAGTTTAGACCAACACAAAGTCGGGTACGAGGCTGTGAGCTCGAAAATTGTTAATGCTGACATGGTTGTCGCCAAGAAAAAGAGAAACGTCGATAAGATAGCGAAGAACGGTAAGAACGGAAGATAGCGGTAAAAGGGACGAACCATGAATAGACTTAGGAAGATAATTGTCTCTGCCATTGTGACGCTGGAAATCGATAATAAATTTTTCGAGACGAAGATGGATGGCGAAGAAGTCACTGTTTTGATCGAATCTGGTGCTTCTGCCAATTGTATCGGAAAGGGCTTAGACTTTATTAAAAACAGTGACAGGTCATTCGGATACAGGGGCAGAAGGTTAGGACTGCACACGGAGGTGAGACCGCTGTGATTGGAATAGTCTCACTTCCGGTTGTCTGGGAGGATTTGACAAGGGACATGGAGTTTCTAATAATTCCCGCTTTGCAACAAGACTTTTATTTTGGGGTTGACTTCTAGCCAACCTTTGGGTTGTCAGTAATTAGTAGATGTAATGAACTAATTATGTTAGTATTTATCATAGTTTTAAATTTTTTGACTCGCTTTTGTATATCTTCTACTTGACCTTTTATAATTCATTTTCATTTTTATCGGAAACTACAAAACATAGATCCTTCCGGTTTGAAGCATTCTCTCTTGAATTGATTAGAGAATTTTATGGTCGGAAAAAAATTTATACTTAATACCATAATTTTGAAAAAAAATTGCGACCAAACATTTTTTTTCAGAATTTTTGTTCCAAATTTTAACTTTGGCATTAATTTTCTCAAAAACTATTTGACATAGTAACTTAATTTGAACAGGATATTAAGAAGCGGATATTTGGCTTTGAAAATCAGCAGGCAAAAGTTATCTAGGTCAAACCATTATTTTTTAATATTTTTTTTCTCAATGTTAAGTCGAATTTTTATAAAATGGCCCCTCCCGTCTAAACGGGGGAAAATTTACCACCCCCTCTTCCATACGATTTTTTTCTCAACTCGACCCAACCTACGCTTCAAGTAAGAAGTCTCACTCCTTACGTCTAGGGAGGGTACAACGCACGGCGTGTGTGGGGGCCACAGGAGCTCTGAGGACTTGTCCAACAGAAGCCCTAAATGCCATCCTGAATATCCTCCCCATAGACCTATATATAAAATTCGTATCAACCATCGCTGCCCTGCGACTAAGAGAATCCGGCAGCTGGAATCCCGGACATTATGGTCACGGGAGCGGCCTTGATCTGACTCTAAGCTCGCCGGAAAATGGCAGCACGGACTACCTCGTGAAAACTACCGACTTCGACAGGCGATTCGAGGCCGAAATTCCTTCTAGATCCGCATGGAAAAGGCGGGCGGAACTCTTTACCGAAGACTGCGACGCCATTGTATACACCGATGGGTCCAAAATGGATATCGGAGTAGGAGCAGGCGTCTATTCGCAAAGACCACCCATAGAGATCTCCCTGAAGCTCTCAGACTATGCCAGTGTATTCCAAGCAGAAATATCAGGCATCAGGAAGCCTGTAGGAAATTAGAAGAAGTACGAACCAACGGCGGGAGGATAAGCATAGCCACCGACAGCCAGGCAGCTATCCTCTCCCTGCTGGCCTCAACCACTTACTCCAAGGCGGTGCAAGGGTGCCGCATGGACCTCAACAACCTCTGCCGTCAAGCGGAGGTAAAGCTACTCTGGGTCCCAGGACACAGGGGCATCCACGGTAACGAAAAGGCGGATGAGCTCGCCAGGCGAGGAGCTGTCATGTTGCCGGACAACGCAATTCCGATCAACAAACCACTCAACACTCTAAAAGGAAAATTATACCGCGTTTTCTGCGATAAAGCCAACGTCAGATGGAGAGACCTTCCATCATGCCGCATTTCCAGGACGTCCTGGCCTACATACGACAAGGCCAAAACGAAATGGCTAATCAACAGGAGCCGAGCAGACATAGCCAGGCTCGTCGGGGTGATCACCGGACACTGGACGATTGGCGAGCACGCAGAACGTCTAGGCCTGCCCTACAACGCTTCCTGTCGCAGCTGTGGAGACACCTCCCAGAAGGAGACGGTTTCCCACCTGCTATGCGAATGCCCGGCTCTCATGCGAGCCAGACTCACGACCTGGGGCAAGATCAGCCTCAACGGACTGGAGGAAGTCGCCAGATTCCATCCCAGGCAACTGCTCAGGTTCCTCAACCTGACGGGCTGGGTATGAATCTGGCACCACTTCCACCTAACGGACATCCCCTCCCCCCCCCCCTTTTTTCCCCCTTTCAGGCCTCACGTTTCTCTAGGTGGTTCAAAACGAGGCTCCTCAGCCTTACTTGTTGCCCGACATCGAGTTCTTTGCCGGGCGCCACCTCCTACCTACCTACCTACCGACCCAACCTACACCGCCCTGGCCTTCTGTCCCCTCTTATGCGAAACACCCTGTATATTATACTTTTTTCTTCCGTGATATTTTTATTAGTTGTAATTTTGTAGTGCAATATTATGATTAAGTAACGCAATATTAGTTTTAGGTAATAGTGATATTAGCTGTGATATTATTCCCTTAAGTTTAGTTTTAGTTTAACTTTGTGACGAACTCCGTTGTTTTGAGGTGCCAATTAGCCTGGTTAGTTCAGAAACGGGAGCACATGAGAAGTGGGTCGAAGCCACACGTTTGGTATAAGTGAACGAGCGACCCTTAAAATTTGTACGAACACGTTCCATGCTGCGAGGCACCATCGACTGTTGCGATCCTGTAGTGCCTGCCCGTTCAGCACCTGAAAATAAAAGAGGGATTCTAGTTTATGTTTTAGTGTATACCTCACTTACCTCATATGTCCTCAGTATATATACATATGTTATTTGTGTGAAATTGTGTATAATTGATTTATTTACGTTACCTTGCCTGCGTATTTCTAAGTTGCATTGTTTTCACCTCACAGCAACAAGTAAGGGGAACTTGTGTGTAAACAAGCCGAATGGTGTTTGGCGAAGGAGTGGGGACGGTAGAAATAGAAAAGGAGAAAAAGAGGACAGATGGATTCTTGAAAGTAGAATAGAAAAGAAGGGGTTGATTATGTGATTTAAGGTGCAAGAACAGAGACTTAAAGAAAAAAAAGGATATAGATATTAATTCACAGTATTGAAAGTTAGTGAAAATTAAACAATACTTCAGCGCCTAGGGATGCTTAAAAAGATTTGGTGCAAACCTAAAAGATTTCTAGAGTAAAAAGGAGATAATGAGATGGGAAACTCTTTTCCCGCTAAAAAATGTGTCAAAATAAAACGAAAATTTATTACACGCATAGTATACGTGTTATTCACCATACGACGTCATGGTTTTATGACATTTTAAATGACATTTCGTTTATTTACAGAAAGTTTTTGAAGGAGTCGGGCAATCATTTTTGTTTATTGAATTAAATTCAATTAATAAGCACATTAAATTAGTAGATATTAAAATAAATCGTATATAAAAGTGTGTGCGTGGTATGGAGACAGTTCTAAGTCAGTATATCTTTAATCGACTATCTATCGATATCGCATTGAAGAGACGAAAGTATTGGAAAATAATCTACGATAACCAAATAAAATAATCCAACTAACCAAGCTCACATTCGAGTGAGCTAACATTCCATTGCTACCATGTGAAGTTTTGGTAGGCGAAATATCATCGGTGTCAAAAAAAGAACTAATAAAAGCACAATGACAAGGAGAAGTAAATTAAATGCAAAGGTTGCATTTGTGATGAAGATCGACGAGTGCCAAGTGTAAACCATCACTGCAAGTGTGAAGTGAATTCCGTAAGTTCAAATTATTTGTTTATAATAGATTTTTGTAGTGGAAACGTTAAGCAAATTCAATAGTATTAAAATGTTAAATAGTTGTTTCTTATCCTCTTAGCAATGATTGGAAACTTTTGTGGCAGTTTGTCTAAGGCATATACCAAGAGACTCCTAAGGAAACGGTATTGGAAGAACGTCTTGACGTCTCAACGGAATTGCAAGATGAATTGCTATTCGCTGCAAACAGAAGCTGCGCGGAGAAAGGAGAGCATTTGTATTGAGAAGTGACATCCGCCAAAGACAACCTCAATGTCAAGGATTTGTTCTGTAACACGACAATTGCTGCAGTAAAAGTTACGGAATGCATTTAACTTTTATTTATTAAAATTACAATTTATTATATAACAATTAATCTTAAGCATAATAAACAAAGAAGTAAATGTTGTAATTCAAACAATTGTGGCGAATGTTGTGCGCATTGACTCGAAAATAAAGGCTAAAGCAAAACTTTACAGAAACTAAAACAATAAATAAATAAAATATATATATGTGCATGGAAGGAAAATAATACAAGAAGAGCTGTTAATATTTGTATTTGGGTTTTTTGTAATATAAAAGAAATTTAGAGCTATGGCTACGAACTTAAATCCTTTGAGCTTCATTCAATAACATATTTTTCTACAATAGAGATTAAAACATCAAAACAATAAAAAAATCTAGTTGAGGTGAAAATTTTAACGTTACCAAAATTTCTGTTCACGTTACCAAAAGAAATTATAAAAGTACGAAATTGTGTAAACGGGAAAGTAGGAAAAAGTGTACTTAAATAAAATGAAAAATTTGTTAATAACATCAAAAGGAAAGCTTAATTACAATAATGGTTAATAAATTAGGCATATATGAGCGAACTAGAGTATCTTTCAACTAAAAAAAACAATTTCTTGTTCAAATTGTAGCACACTAGCAGCAGTACTTAAGTACCAAAGTGTGCAAAAAAGTTTGAAGTTTGCAAACCAGAAAACCGAATGCAATAATGAGGTGAATTAAATATGTAGATATGCCAACACCAACTTTCATTTGCTTTTATACTTACATAAATTTAACAACCTATTTTTAGGTTATATATTTCTAAACACTTTTTGACAAGCATTTTTGGTAACTATTGAGATTGAAAGTGCATATACAATATGTGTATAACTTATGTATATTTGTGAAGACTGTGGATAGCGGATATATGGATCAAATGTTGATTACCAATAAAGGTTACGTTTATAATACATCAATGTTTAATTTTCAAGAAAAGAAATAGACCACGTTCAATCGTTAATAGAAAAACTAAAGTAATTATATGTGAAAGGTTAACAATGTAGCTTGAAAAAAACGCAAGCAAAAGAAACGTCAAAAGTAAAGTTATCGAAGGGCGCGACCACACCCGGACCAACCGAGCGGCGGCCACACCGGCAGCCCCACAAGGCGGTTGGCATAAACATCCCGCCCGCCTTGCAGGACTGCAAATGTTATTTAAAATAAAATAAAATAAAAAATCCCACTACTTGGGGTAGCTGCCGGAGACCATCCAGCCCAGCATCGTGTTTACGGCTATCGGTTGTCCAGGAAGCGACGGGAACACTCCAGGGCGGATAAGGCGAGCATGGACGTCCGCTCCCATGATTAAGTTGACGGCGGAGCTTATGTAAAATTCCGGGTCTGCTAGCCGCATGTTGCTGAAGACATCCCGAACTCTGGCATCGACCGTCTCGCTGGGGGTGACAGCGGGAACCACCGCAGCCACACTGGCACGAAATTCGACTGTCTCCGACCCCTCTCCTGGTGCAGAATGAGCACCACCGTCCGGATGTCCTGACCGTGGGTCACGGCCAGGCCCCACTTTTCAACTAGGGCCGGCGATGCTACTGACATGGGGACGCACGCATTCACCAGCGCCCGTGCGTGCCGAATTCGACCACGCACCATGAACCGGCCCCAAAGGGTGGGCAGGATGGCAATGTGCCGCGCTAAGGTGACGGGTTGTGGCACGTCACGAACCTCCCTCTGCGGCGAAATACGGCTGGCACTCCTGCTCCCAGTGGTTCGGACCCTCGGAGACCCTGCGCGTCGGCTCTGCGTCGTTCGCCGATGGTGTGGCGGTGTGGTGCCTCGAACGTGGAGCAGTGTATTGTGGCGCTCGTTGCAGATGTGGCACCCTCCGGGACACGCGCGGTCGCCCTCTCTGTGCGACCTGGCCAGACAATTGAAGCAGCAGAGGCTGCGCTGGACGATCTCACGCCGCTCACTCACCGACTTGTCCCGGAATAGGAAGCACTTGCGGAGCCCGTGGTCCCTTCCGCAACACGGACAGTCGCGATATCGAGAGCTCGTCGCAGCGTGGCTCGCATTCCGTCTGAGCGTGGCCCGGAGGTCCCCCGTTAGGCGCTCCCGGCGCCCCGGGTGCTGGGCAGTCGACGAATGGATGCGCTCACGGCGACTGGGTGGCTGGACAGGCGTCGGTGGAGTGCGCTCACGGCGACTGGGTGGCTGGACCGGCGTTGGTGGAGTGCGCTCACGGCGACTGGGTGGCTGAACCGGCGTTGGTGGACTGCGCTCACGGCGACTGGGTGGCTGGACCGGCGTTGGTGGACTGCGCTCACGGCGGCTGGGTGGCCGTTGGACTGTGGACGAGGTGATGCGTTCGTGGCGACTGGGTGACCGGTTGGCATGTGTCTCCAGTATCACTAACGACATCTCGCGCAGAGACAAGTGGTCTAGCGGCCCTGGTCTGGGCGTGGTCCAATCTGGCACCGCCGAGGATCGCTGGGTTGCTGCTCGAGCGTGGCCGTAGGTCCTGTAAAGGAGCTGCTTGCGTTGCAGCTCTTCGTCTTCCGAGTCGTCGCTATCGAATGACAATCTAGAAATAAGAGAGCGGAGATTAGGAGAGAATAGTCATAAGGGCAAAAGTACAAGTTTTGTGATTGGACGAGTAATGTAGCCGCGCTCCGTTTTAAGGTCGGCTACCCGAACTCGGTTGTCGTCCCCAAAATATACACGGGAAATCCGACCTAGCCGCCAGGTATTGGGCGGCAGATTGTCGTCGCGTACAACCACTAAGTCATCAACCTTGAGATTTGGTTGTGCTGATTGCCATTTATGGCGCTTATACAATTCCTTCAGATATTCCGCCTTCCAACGTCGACAGAATTGTTGATGCAGCGCTTTCACCCGCGACCATCGATTGATTACAGATAGCGGGTGGTCCGTGATCTCTGGTTCAGCTGGAGCCATGAGTGGGGCGCCAATGAGGAAGTGTCCCGGGGTTAGGGCTTGGAAATCCGATGAGTTTTCGGATGCGGGGCTCAGGGGTCTCGAGTTGAGACAAGCTTCAATTCGGCAGAGTAGCGTCGCGAACTCTTCAAACGTATATTTGACGCCGACGGCTGTTTTGCGTAGGTGATTCTTGAAGCTCTTTACGCCTGCTTCCCAGAGTCCTCCCATGTGCGGAGCACCGGCTGGGATGAAATGCCACGAGACTGCTTGGTAAGAAAATTTATTAGTAATGGTGTTGCGTGAAGATACCAAGAACCTTTGAAACTCTTGCTTGAGTTGTCTGGAGGCTCCAACGAAGTTTGTCCCGTTGTCTGAGTATATGTCCGCCGGACAGCCTCTTCGCGCTACAAATCGCGAGAACGCTGCCACGAATACTGCCGTTGACAATTCCGTGGTGGGTTCCAAGTGTATCGCCTTGGTCGCAAAGCAGACAAATAGACATACGTACCCTTTGGAAACTCTGCTACCTCGACCTGAGAAACTTTTTAAGTCAAACGGGCCGCAAAAATCGACCCCTGTCGTGGCAAAAGGTCGCGTAAGTGTTGTTCGTGCGGCGGGTAGCGCTGCCATCAATTGTGTTAGCCGTTTTTTCCGGTCCATGAGACAGGGTTTGCAGCTATGAAGAGTAGTCTTGATTAGATTCTTCACTCGCGGGATCCAGTATTGAATCCGCATCAGGCGCAGTACCAACTGATTACCTCCATGTAAAGAAATCTCATGAGTAAATTTAACAAGAAGTTTAGTGTAATGACCATGGTAGGGTAAGATGATCGGGTGCCTTTCGTTGAACGGCAAGTCTGGACAGGATGACAACCGCCCGCCAACGCGCAACGTGCCATCCGAGTGCAAGAAAGGGTTGAGTGGAAGTAATGAGCTTTTAATATCAATTACTTCTTTGATCTTGAGGCCGTGATATTCATTCGGAAAATGAACCTTTTGGCTAAGGATTTCTAAGCGATTTCGTACGTCAGCAATCTCGCGAGATGAGATATGCTGAGACATTTGAACGAAGGTTCGCTTATGCTGGGGGTGAGTGTGGTGGAAGAAGCGAAATACGTAAGAAAGAACTCGTAGAGCTCTTGGTAAAGATGAGAATCTTTCGAGGGGGGTCCTCGTACTGGGAGAAGTACGTGTAAAACACTTTGAGCGGTTTCTTCTCGACCGTAGTCTCCAAAGCTTCGACAGACTCGAAATGGGGCCACTGATCGCGACTCATTCGTAGCCACGATGGCCCGGTCCACCACAAAGAGCTATCAGCAAGGTCGCAGGGAGATACACCTCGACTAGCCATGTCAGCTGGGTTGTCAAGCGAGTTTACATGAAACCATTGAGTATGATCTACCTTCTCGGTTATTTTTGCAACACGATTGGCGACAAACGTTGTCCAGGTACAAGGCGCTTTTTTCAGCCAGGCCAGCACGATAGTGGATTCCGTCCAACAGAAGAGCTGATGTTTTTTAGTATGAAGATTGGGAAGAAGCGAGTCTATCATGTCGGCTAATAGCGCAGCTCCACAGAGCTCAAGCCGGGGTAGCGAGACCGTTTTTATGGGAGCAACTCGAGTTTTTGAGTACATTAAAAACACATTGACATGCTTTTCCATTACCACTTTTACATAAATTACACCGGCATAAGCCTTCTGCGAAGCATCGCAGAATGCATGAAATTCAATGTTGCATTCAGGGTTAAACTGAATCCAGCGGGGAATGCGGATTTTTTCGATGTGGTTGTAATTCCTCAGAAAGTTTAACCATTTATTGAGAACACAGAGAGGTGCAGCTTCGTCCCAAGCGATCTTTTCCAACCAAATATCTTGCATCAACATTTTTGCTGACACCACGACAGGCGATAACCAGCCTGCTGGATCGAAAAGTTTAGCGATTGTGGACAGAATTTCACGCTTTGAGTAGGTGGTCTTAAGTTCAACGGGCTCAGTGTGAAAATAAAAATAATCACCTCTTGCATTCCAGCGAACCCCCAACATTTTTGCTGTGCTTTGATCATCAAGATCAAGAAAATCCTCACACAGCAAATGTGGCTTAGGCACGTCGGCCAAAATAGCTTTGCTGTTAGCGGTCCACTTGCGCAACCCAAAACCTGCAGATTCCAGAGCTGTTATGAGTTCATCGCGAGCGTTGACAGCTGTGGAGATGTCATGAGCTCCTGCGAGAACATCATCAACATACATAAATTGTTGCAGAATCTCTGATGCTCGAGGAAGTCTTGCCTGTACGTCTTTGGCTAATTGCAACAAAGTTCGAATAGCGAGATATGGGGCGCAATTTACTCCGAAAGTGACTGTTTTTAGCTCATAGTCGCGAATCTCATTATGCTCGGTATCTCTGAATAGGATCCGCTGGTATTTCGTCTGGTCAGGGTTAACCAGTATTTGCCGGTACATCTTCTCGATGTCACCGTTGAACACATACTTAAAAAACCGCCAACGCAAGATCAAAAACGTTAAGTCATTCTGCAGGATAGGGCCCGAGTGTAGCACGTCATTCAAGCTAAGTCCATTTGAGGTTGGACAAGATGCATTGAATACCACCCTAACCTTCGTTGTTTTGCTCGCTAATTTGATCACCGCATGGTGGGGTAAATAATAATTGTGTTGGAGGTGTCCCTGAGGAGGTGGGGTGCATCTTTTCATGTGGCCTAACTCGAGGTACTCATTGATGACGGAGTCATAGTGCTGTTTGAGTTGAGGAGTTTTACTGAGCCTTTCCTCAGACTTGAGAAATTGCTTCATAGCTATCTGACGGGAGAAACCTAGCGGGGTCTCAATGGGAAAACTGCTTTTAAAGGGTAGGCTTACGATGTACCGACCGCTTGTATCTCTTTTTGTAGTTTTCGCGAAATTTTCCTCACAGAATTTTTCAGAGGGGGATACAAACTGCTTCCTCGGAAGTTCCTCCACCTCCCAAAAACGTTCGAACTGTCGTTCGAGCGATACTTCATTGAAGAAAGCAACTCTTTTGGTTGACACTGACGGAATCGTTGTCGAGGAAATTGGGCCGGTGAGTATCCATCCGAATACTGTTTGTTGGGCGATTAATGAGCCAAGCACATTTTTTCGGACGCTTCCCAGTATAATGGATGGGTATAGATCAGCGCCAATGAGAATATCGATCTGGTCGCTCTTATAGAAATTGCGGTCGGCCAGTTTGATGTTTGGCAAATCCTTGAGGAGGGATTTATCGAGTGAAAAATTGGGTAGGTTACCCGTGAGGTGAGAGAGCACCAATGCGCTAGCATGCACTCGAAATTTGGGGTCATGCGGAGAGCTGAGTATGAACTCGCATGATTTTGTCACCCTTGCGGCGACTGTCTCGTTGAGACCAGACACTTGTGCATTCACAAACTGCAATGGTATTCCCAAACGCGTTTGAATCCGCTCAGAAATAAAGGATATTTCTGAACCTGGATCTATTAACGCTCTTACGGTATATTTAATCTCGTGAAAACAAATATTTACCATTGCCGTTCCTAATAGCATCTTTTTGGGGCTTGTGGCAAAACACACTTGATGCCTTTCTGTTTGAGGGGGGCTAGTGGACTGTATGGAGGTAGACGGTGCCTGATCTGACGGCTTGGACTGACTTGGGCGCGAGCCTTTTGGGTTGGTGTTATAACTCGGAGAGGTAACCGCCTTCTCGCGATGTAACAGGGTGTGGTGCCGACTTTGGCACGTGGCACAGTTGTACTTACTTATACACTCCTTTACCGAATGCGACCTCGATAAACAGTTGAAGCAAATACCTTTCTTCTGTACCAAGTCAATTCTTTGCTGGATTGACATCTTTAGAAACCGCGGACAGGACCGTAAACCATGTTGTTGCTGAGGGCACACAACACAATTTCGATGGGACACGTTGAGTTGAAACGTGTTAACACGTTTAGCGGACAAGCGTTGATTTGAGTGACTTGATTGGGTCGGATTAGACGTAGGCCTGCCTTTGAGATCGTGTACGCTTTCCAAGGTTTGGAAGCGGCTTGTGAGGAATGAGTCTAGCTCGCTCCACGAAGAAATCGAGAATTTGTCCTTGATGGACTGCTCCCACAGAGATAGAGTGGCGTCCGGAAGCTTTGTCGAGCACAAGTACACGATGATAGCATCCCAACTTGATGTGTCAATCCCCTGGGATTCAAAAGCGGACAGAGCGTTATTAATGTCGCGTTGGAGTTCCTTAATTTCACTTCCCGACTCTTTGGTAATGTTGGGTAAATGAAAAAGAGCCTTTAATTGCGAATTGACGAGTACACGCTTGTTCTCATATCGGTCAGTGAGATTTTTCCACGCTTGAGCAAACCCTTCGTTCGTGAGCGGTGACTTCTGCACGATATCTTTTGCTTCGCCCTTGGTCTTTTTATTTAAGTGGAAAAGCTTTTCCACAGGAGAAATACGCGAGTTATGGATGTAGATTGCCGTAAACATGTCACGAAATGATGGCCAAAGCAGATAATCGCCATGAAAGATCTCAGTGTCGCACGGCGGAAGGCTTATATTGTACCCGGAGGGCAGCTGCTCCACCTGAGTGACTTGGGTTTCACATTCTTTTGGTGGTTGGGTCAAATTGTATTTCAGTTCTCCTATTGCGCCTGCACATCGTACGAACACCGAATAACACTGACGGTATTTCGCTTTAAGTACCTCAAGATGCTCACTAGCTTCAGAAGTTTGTTCTTTGGCTAGCAGAGACTCATAAGCGCCTTTGATGAGAGTCCACTGGGACTTCAATTCATCGGCTTGAACCTCAAGAGTGAAAACTGAGTGGTCTTTTCTTGGCATGCCAGCGAATTCCGCCTCGAATTCGGTCAACCCATCGGCCAAGCGTATGAAGGTGTTGAGCTGAGTCATATTACAGTCGGACGGACTCTTCGGTGGCGTCTTTTTCGCTGGAGACTTTTTCGGCATGAGAACCCGACGAACGTGTGCTTTGCACGGTGACGAGAAACGCAAATGGAGACTTCAGATTTTTCCAGAGAAAAAACGCACTTAACGCACGCGAGATACTGTGCAGCAAACTGAAACGTTAACGCACGAACCACCTCGATTTAGTCGAAACAAACAAGTTAAAACCGAAAAGTTTATAACTGGTAAACCGCACGAGATACTGCGCAAGAAACTGAGTAGTTAACGCACGAACCACCTCGATTTAGTCGAGAAAACAAGTTAAAACCGAAAAGTTTATAACTGGTAAACCGCACGAGATACTGCGCAAGAAACTAACACGTAGGCGCGCGAGTTACGTCTGAGGCAACCGGAGATATTTCTCACATTTTAAGAAAGTACCATTAATAAATAAAATACTTTAATGAGTTGCAGATGTAGCGTTACAGCTACAGCTGCAAGCAATAAAGAATCGAATTCCAATTTCGATCCTTTTTAAAATTGTACGATTCACAGGATTTGTGCACTACAGATCTAGTTACATTTCTCTCGAAATCCATATGCAAACGAAGGATATAAATAACGAGACAAGTGCTTAAGCATTAACTCGCAAAGTATCCCTTGTAAAACATATGCATTTGAAATATGACACATATTCTGAAGAATATGTGTACTAAAAATGCTGTACTAAATCTCTGCCTCCGACGTGACCTTCCAACTCACGAAATAGTTTTAAGTTAGTCTTAAGACCAATCTCAAAAAGAACAGACGTTTCTTTATTGTAGAAATTTATTTTAAACAATAAATATAATAAAACTAAAATTGTGTTTAATATTGTATCTTAAGATACAAGAGTAATATAAAACATATAACTGGCGCAGTCGGACTCAACTTCTTTTCTGAAGAAAAGAAGATCGAACCTTTAACTTAAACAAACTTAAACATAAAGTGAAAAAAAAGTGCTGTTTCGCAATAGTTTCGAAGTCAAGTGTTCTAAAAAAAAAAAAAAAAAAAAAAAAATCCCATACAGTGCTTAATTACGAAGCTTATCTGACACTAAAATTTTATTAATAACTATCAAATATTAATAACTATTTGAACAAAAGAAAACAACAACAAACAAACGGAAAGCAAAATATATACTTATCTGAATTAAAGTATAATACTTAATATTTAAACACAAACGAAAGTTAAAATCACATAACGTGTTAAAAATATAAAATGGAAGAACTAGGGCAAAAGATTCAACAACTGGAAATGGTGTTGCGTCAACAGGAGCAACAAATTCAGCGGCAACAAGAACAACTGCTGCAACAAAATATGGAAAAAGCACAGTTCCAGCAACAGCACCAAGAGGAACTCGTAAGAACCGAGCCAACATTGCTTCTAAGTCCACATCACATCCTGGAGCAGTTCAGACAGCTGAAACCTTTTGGCAAAGGACAACCGTTGACTTTTTTCATCAGAGCAGTCGAAAGAACGATATCTTTATGTGGTACCAACAGAGAGCTGTACGAATACGGAGTACAGATCATAATTAACGAAAAGCTACTCGCTGAAGCAGGAAGTTGCGTTCGCCAGCTAGGAGACAGTGCCACCTGGAGCAGCATAAAGGAAAGACTCCGGCAGCAGTTTGCCCCAAAGAAGACATATGCTGAGGTATTCAATTATTGTAGAAACGTTAAGGTTAGGAATTTAAGTGAATTATTCGATATATTTTGCAAATGTAATTATGAAATTAATGAGATTTATGAGTACGATATAAGAAAACCTAGTATTTATTTACCAGAAAACGTAGACAGGGACTTAACTGAAATACTTTTAGAGAAAATTGATGGACAATTTCGAGCACATATAGTTACAGAAACATCAATTAGAGAAATTATTGATAGATATACTAAACTAAGATTGTTAGATGACTATAGGGCAATAGATATTAGACATAGAAAACAAAATATGAGAAGTAATTCTAATAGTAATTACAGCATAACAAGTGTGCAAAATAAATACAAGCCTGTAAGTTACACAAAACAACCAGATTCAAATACTTATTCTGGAGATTCTACGTTAGAGCGTAATTTAAATAATAATTCCTGGCAACATCAGCAAAATAACGTCAATAAATCTGGACAACACAGACAAAACGTAAATTATAACAACAACTCTGGACAATACAGACAAAACCTAAATTATAACAACAACTCTGGACAATACAGACATGGTAATACTTTTTTGAATGACCATGGCCAACAATATAACGAATATCAACCGATGGAGATTGATAACATTCAGGAAAGTGACGCAAATTTTCACAAAGAGCCTCGGATCACCAACTTCCAATAGTTAGACTTAGTATAGGTAATGAAGTAATTAGATGCTTAATCGACACGGGGTCAACCACTAGTGTCATTAAGCCTGATATTTTAAAAAGCATTCCTATGAAAGCACTACAAATGCCAAAGAGATTTGTAACAATTAGTGGGTTTAGTGAAATCAAATATGAAAAAACTAACCCAATACCTATGGAATTTCAAAGATTAGGAACTATATCTTGGAAGATCGTAGAACTAAGAAATAGAAACTATGATGCAATAATAGGGCAAAATGTTTTATCACTTTTTAAAGCAAAAATCAATTTAGAACTTAGATATTTGGACAAAAATGAAAACAAAATTTTTTTCACTAACAACGAGTTTCCTTTCAATATCGAAAATGTACATACATTAGAGCCAACTATAAATATCTCAATTAGCAATCTAAATTTAGATCATGTTAACATAGAGGAACGTAGAAAATTAAAAACCATTTTAGAAAAATACAAAAACTTATTTTACTTTGAAAACGATAAACTCTCATTTACACACGAAATACAACACGAGATCATAACCAGTATAGATCGACCTATATATTCAAAAATTTACAGATACCCTAAAATTCATGAAAAAGAAATAGAAAAGCAAATTTCGGAAATGTTAGAACAAGGTATAATTACAGAAAGCAACTCTCCTTATAATAGTCCTCTCTGGATTGTTCCAAAGAAAATCGACAACTCAGGCCAACAAAAATGGAGAATCGTTATAGATTATCGCAAATTAAACGAAATTACGGTTTGCGATAAATTTCCAATACCAAATATTGAGTCAATACTGGATAAACTAGGAAAAGCCCAGTATTTTACAACACTCGATTTAGCCAAAGGATTTCATCAAATTTTAGTAAAACCTAGCGATAGGAAGAAAACCGCATTTTCTACCCCCTTTGGACATTACGAGTTCATAAGAATGCCTTTCGGATTAAAAAACGCACCATCCACATTTCAAAGGCTTATGAATTCAATCTTAAGAGAATTCATAAACAAAATTTGCGTTGTATATTTAGATGATATTTTGGTCTTTAGTACTTCTCTTGAGGAACACTTTACAAGCCTAAATAAAATATTCGAGACATTGCAACGAGCAGGCTTAAAGTTGCAGCCGGATAAATGCAAATTTTTGTGCAGGGAAACGGAGTATTTAGGCCATATTTTAACCCCTGAAGGTGTTAAACCTAACCCGTTAAAAGTACAAGTAATAAGAAATTTAAAATTACCCCATACTCAGAAACAAATCAAATCTTTTCTTGGTATGACAGGATACTACAGGAAATTTATAAAAGATTATGCTCAGGTTGCATACCCTATGATCAAGTATCTGAAAAAGGATACGAAAGTTAATATAAATGATCCCAATTACATATCAGCTTTTGAAAAATTGAAAGAAATCGTAACAGACTATCCCATCTTAAGGTATCCAGATTATAATAAGAGATTTAATCTTATTACAGATGCAAGCAATTTCGCGTTAGGTGCTGTTCTGACTCAAGATGGACACCCTATATGTTATGCTTCTAGGACCTTAAATGAACACGAAAAAAATTATTCAACTATTGAGAAAGAGCTACTTGCTATTGTTTGGGGAGCAAAATATTTTAGGCCGTATTTGTTCGGGAAAGAATTTCATCTCCAAACCGACCATCAGCCGCTTAAATGGTTGCAAGTGAAACATAATGGGAAAGATATAAGTCCAAGACTTCAACGTTGGTTAGTACAACTTGGAGAATACGATGCGAGAATCGAATATGTAAAAGGAAAATTTAACAAAGTCGCTGATTTTCTTAGCCGTATTGACATCAATAATAACGAGATAAATAATTTAGGAAATTTAGATTTAATATCACTATATGAAATAAATAATAATAATTCCAACAAACTAATTGAATTAAATGCAAATGAATCTATGGATGTGGAAACAATCCACTCTCAAGAGGAGGATTTAAATGACCACATACCTATTCTGGACACTGTTGTCAATAGATTCAAAACACAAATTATCATTGTCGAAAATAAAGACAAGGAATTTGAAACTGTAATGGGAAATAAACGTATCTACATAGAAAAAAGAGATATACCTATGAATATACCCGATATAGTCAGAAGACATATAGAAAAAGGCAAAGCAGCAATATTTTCATTCTTAAATGACACAATATATAACCAAGTCCAGAATAACCTTATAGAATTGTATTCAAAAAACACAACAACTAAGTTTGTTAAATGTAGTCACATGGCACGAGATTTGCAGAATGAAGAGGAAGCTTTTAGGCAGATTTCTTTTTACCATGTAAAAGAGTTAGGCCACTCAGGTATAATTGCAACATACGAGGGTATGAAACAAAAAGTGTTCTACCCAAATCTAAAGCAATTAATCAGCCAGGTTATCAACAACTGCAGCATTTGCACAGGAGCGAAATATGACAGAAACCCAATCAACAAAAAGTTCGCTAACACAGAAACACCATCAGATGTCAACCAAATAGTGCATTTGGACATTTATGTCAACAGTAAGCACTCCTTTATAAACTTTATTGACAAATTTTCTAAACATGCCATAAGTTTTTTCCTAGAAGATAGAAACAATCAGACTTTAATTGAGAAAATCAGGCTTTATATTTCCATACAGGGCAAGATGGATAGAATTGTTTGTGATAATGAATTTAACAGCATTAATATAAAAAATTTTTGCAGAGAAGAAAACATAGAAATACACTTCACAAAACCAAATAACCACACAGGTAACTCAGATATAGAAAGATTAAATAATACACTAACGGAAAGAATCAGAGCACTGAACTTAGAAAATAAAATTCCAATAAAAGATCAAGTATATAAAGCTATAGCATATTACAACAAAACACACCACTCAACAATTAAGACAACACCATTACAAGTAAAAAATAATAAAATAAATAAACAGGTATTAAGAAATACAATTAAAACACAAAAGGCTAACGTTATTAAAAAAAGAAACAGAATTAGGGAAGACTATAAAGAAACAAGAGAGGTAGGATATATTAAAAATTACTCTAATGTCAGGCATAAAGAGCAACCGAAATTTAGAAAATACCCCCTTCATAACGTCCATGAAAGTAACATTAAACGACCATTTAAATTTACAGATTTTCAAAATAATGATGGTTTTACTAATGATGGCAATTCCAACAGGAGGAATACTTCAAATTAATCATATCAGTAGTGAAGTAGAAATAGTAAATACAACAAATACCGTTATTCATATAATCAATCCTAACAGTATAATGGATATCCTTAATCAGATAAGCTACAACACACACAATTTAGATATAAAAAATAAAGAAATAGTACAATCAGAAATAAATATTATTAGGTCAAAAATAAAAACTTTGATTCCTAACACGAACAGAAGGAAAAGAGGCCTTATAAACGCAGTAGGGTCAATCCATAAATGGCTCTTTGGCACAATGGACGATACTGATAGAGAGGAAATATTACAACATCTTTCAATTATTGATGAAAATGACCATCAAATTATTGCAAACTTAAATAGACAAACAAAAATAAATACACACTTTTTTGATGCATTTAACTCTCTCAAATCCGCAGTTGAAAATGACAGAAAGAATATTTTAGCTTCTTTTAAAGATATTAGAAACAAAAATAGTGAAATAATACAGCATTTATTATACCTAGATCAGATGACAAAACTGAAAACTTTAGAAACTAAAATTGATCAAATCCAGGATAATATTATAGCTGCTAAACACAACATTGTACATCCTAGTATACTGACAGCCCAGGAAATAAATGAGTTTAATATAGATTTTTTCAAAATTAAACTGCTAAAGGTAGGTGTTATGAGCTATAAAAATGACTCAATAATATTAGCTTTACAGATCCCTCAGTCATACGTTCAAACTGATTTAAAACTCATTACTCCTTTGCCAAATTCTGAGTTCTGGGAAGTCGAAAATAATGACGAGCATATCGTACAATTAGAAAATGTAGTTTATACTTACGAAGACAATAAGCTCCTTAGACATTTGAAAAGAAGTAAGAACTGTGTCTTAACAAATACTTGTAAATTCAGACATAATAACGCAACGCAAATTGACGAACTTGATGACCAAACTTTATTAATAAAAAATGCTAGAGAAGAAGTCACACAACAAAATTGCGATGATAGAAAAATCATTATTTCGAAAAATGCTCTCGTAATGTTTAATAATTGTAAAATTAAAATAAGAAATAATACGTATTATAATAGTAAGAAAATTATAGAAGATAAATATTTTTATCCGGGAAGAGGAATAAATAAAACTATTTCGAAACCATTAAATTTCGAAAATATTGTTAATATAAGTTTTAAAAACACAGAACAAATTAAAGAGTTGACGTTCCACAAAAATTTATCGTATGGAATAAATGTATCACTCGTAATAATATTAGTTGTAATTATAATTATTATAATA
This sequence comes from Myopa testacea, assembly GCA_949629155.1. Lineage (NCBI taxonomy): Eukaryota > Metazoa > Arthropoda > Insecta > Diptera > Conopidae > Myopa > Myopa testacea. The sequence goes on along the minus strand of OX451346.1, from coordinate 33,802,069 downwards.
ATAATTTTAAAAATTAATAAAAAGAGCAATAATATTATAATAAATAGGATTCAGGAGAATCCTCAAACAAGTGGGGGAGGAGTTACGTCTGAGGCAACCGGAGATATTTCTCACATTTTAAGAAAGTACCATTAATAAATAAAATACTTTAATGAGTTGCAGATGTAGCGTTACAGCTACAGCTGCAAGCAATAAAGAATCGAATTCCAATTTCGATCCTTTTTAAAATTGTACGATTCACAGGATTTGTGCACTACAGATCTAGTTACATTTCTCTCGAAATCCATATGCAAACGAAGGATATAAATAACGAGACAAGTGCTTAAGCATTAACTCGCAAAGTATCCCTTGTAAAACATATGCATTTGAAATATGACACATATTCTGAAGAATATGTGTACTAAAAATGCTGTACTAAATCTCTGCCTCCGACGTGACCTTCCAACTCACGAAATAGTTTTAAGTTAGTCTTAAGACCAATCTCAAAAAGAACAGACGTTTCTTTATTGTAGAAATTTATTTTAAACAATAAATATAATAAAACTAAAATTGTGTTTAATATTGTATCTTAAGATACAAGAGTAATATAAAACATATAACTCGCGAACCACCTCGATTGAGTAAAAAGAGTTAAAACCGAAAAGTTTATGACTCCGAAACCACACGAGGTACTGCGCAAGAAATGGAAACGTCGACGCGCGAACCACCTCGATTGAGTAGAAAGAGTTAAAACCGAAAAGTTTGTAACTGGTAAACCGCACGAGATACTGCGCTAGAAACGAAAACGTAGGCGCGCGAACCACCTCGATTGATTTGTACAAAAGTTAAACCCGAAAGTTTGTAACTGGTAAACCGCACGAGATACTGCGCTAGAAACGAAAACGTAGGCGCGCGAACCACCTCGATTGATTTGTACAAAAGTTAAAACCGAAAAGTTTGTAACTGGTAAACCGCACGAGATACTGCGCAAGAAATGGAAACGTAGACGCGCGAACCACCTCGATTGAGTAGAAAGAGTTAAAACCGAAAAGTTTATAACTCCGAAACCACACGAGATGCTGCGCTAGAAACGAAAACGTAGGCGCGCAAACCACCTCGATTGAGTAGCAAGAGTTAAAACCGAAAAGTTTATAACTCCGAAACCACACGAGATACTGCGCTAGAAACGAAAACGTAGGCGCGCGAGCTGCCTTGCCAACACTAAATTCTCGTTGAGAATTACCACGAGGTGCGCGCGGAGCGCCTTGATTGCGTTCCAGAGGAAAACACACGAAATGGTGCGCAAGAAACAGAAACGAGAAATGCGAGATGCCTTGCAAACTCCCGGCTGAGAATCACCACGAGGTGCGCGAGGAGCGCCTCGACTGAGTTGCAGAGGAAAACACGAAATGGTCAGAAAGACACAGGAAATTGTGTGCACTCCAATCACTCACTGTCGCACTTGCGCAATATAATCAATTACGAGTATTATTTGAGTATTATAATCAAAATCGCAGAATTACGATAGCACTCAAAATGCAAGGCTACTCACTTCAATCCGTTGTAATCCTAGTAATCCGGCTCCGTAGGACCAAATGTATATTTGTGAAGACTGTGGATAGCGGATATATGGATCAAATGTTGATTATCTTTATTGGTTACGTTTATAATACATCAATGTTTAATTTTCAAGAAAAGAAATAGACCACGTTCAATCGTTAATAGAAAAACTAAAGTAATTATATGTGAAAGGTTAACAATGTAGCTTGAAAAAAACGCAAGCAAAAGAAACGTCAAAAGTAAAGTTATCGAAGGGCGCGACCACACCCGGACCAACCGAGCGGCGGCCACACCGGCAGCCCCACAAGGCGGTTGGCATAAACAACTTATATCAATTTTCTAATATTCCAGAACTTAAGAAAATTCTTTTCTCAGTAATCAAAAATAATTTGTTCTACTCGAGAGTTAAACAGTAAAAGACATGTTTTAAATTTCGATTAAAAGTAAAGTATATTAAAACGTTTCTTTAAAAGTTGAACAAAATATTTGGCTTTTCGCACTTAATTTTATAGTTTATCAAAACAAGCGTCAATTGTTCAGAGTTAATGTATATTTACGATCCTTTGATGGCTTTTATTTCTGCGGTAAGCCACATATTTAAATAAAACTAAACAAATAATATTTAAATGAAAATATATCCCATAGTACATTCAATATACATACACTACCGGCCAAAAGTTTCGAAGCACCCTTGAAATTTCCACAAATCTTAACAATAGTTATCCAAAGCTTTTAAAAATAAAAAGTTTAATTGTAAATTTTAAAGTTTATTACATTTCCTTACAAATTACATTAAAATTATATTTTAGGATAATTTTTATTATCAAAATTTTTACAAAAACGTCTAAACTGATTTTTCATCAAAAAATCCTCCTTTGCACTGAATAACTTTTGCTACAATTCTTGGTATTCTGGCGATTAATTTCTTTATGGTTTCCTGTTGTATATTGTTCCATGATTCCAACAATGCATTCCACATTTCCTCTGTCGACGTAGTCGCTTTTTCTCGCACCTTTTGGCCCAGCTCAACCCATAGAAGCTCTATTGGATTGAGATCGGGTGACTGGGCAGGCCAAATCATATTTGTTAATATTCCAGATGTTTGCTTCATCTCTAAATAGCCTCTGCACAATTTGGAACTGTGTTTGGGATCGTTATCTTGTTGCATCACGAAACCTTCGCCGATCAATCGTAGGCCTGATGGTATGGCATTGTGCTGCAGTATCTTTCTATACTCCTCCTTTCGCATAATTCCATCGATTCGAATTAAACCGCCTACTCCATTGCTTGAGAAACATCCCCAGACCACAACGGAACCGCCGCCGTGCTTCGCTGTTGGTATTACACACTCCGGCAGCATCTTCTCTTGGGCACTACGTTTGACGAAAATTCACCGATTTGACCCAAACAGCTCGAACTGTGATTCGTCATTCCAAAGAACATTTTTTAAGTCCTCTTCGGTTCTTTCTTATAGGTTAGTGTCCATTGAAGCCTTCTCTTTTTATTTCGTGTTCGAAGTAAGGGTTTTTCTTTAGCAATCCTTCCACAAAGACCAGCATCTCTAGCCGCCTTATTACAGTTGTTAATGACACCGGGTTTGATCGACTGTAATCCATCTCGGCTTCTATTTCTGGAGCCGTTTTTCTTCTGTTCCGCCTGCTTGATATTTTCATTGCTCTATCTTCACGATTTCTTGTCGATCTTGGACTTCAGGACCGCGGAAGGTCCGCAAGATTTCAATAATCATTGTACTTTTGTATGGTGCGATGCACAAAACTAGTCGAAATTTTTAATTTTTGCTCTATTATCTGCTCGGAATTACCTTTCTTATGAAGAGTAATCACTGCAGATCTTATATCAATCTTATTTTTTGGCATGACTTCGGTTTTTTTAACGTTTGGTCAGTTTGAATCTTGAGGAACAAAGAAAGGTGTCAATATTCTAGGTCAGCCTTTTATACATGACCCAGGGTAAAAAATGGATAGTAATAATTATTCATAATTACCTTTAGTAATTACCCCATAAAAAAAAATTACCCTGAGTACCTGAAAAAGGTTTTTTATAATTCTTTTTCTCGATTTTGTATGGCAAGTGCAATAAACAGAAAAATCCAATTTCTTGACTTAGTGCATTGTTTGAGCATGCAATTAAACAATGAACGCCGTAAACCCGTTTTGGGTTTCATATTACAGTTATCACTTTATAACCATCCTATTAAAAAAGAAAAAATCAAAATTTATACAATACTAAAGAAATGACACACGTTTTTCTATGAACATGAGTGGTGCTTCGAAACTTTTGGCCGGTAGTATATATCCTACAACATTCTACATTCCAAATTGCAAAATGAAGTTATTACTCTAATCTTAAGTGCTAGTTATTGTTAAGCAGCGTATTTGTAAATATCTGACTTACATAAGCTCATTCATTGATTTGATTATATAAGCAAATGGTATCTCAGGTTCTGACAAATGTCAAACGTGGTGTATAAGTTAATAAACTGAGCACTTTGTTTGGGTCTATAAGGAAAAAAATTCATTTGTTTTGGTCTTAAAGGGGTGAGTTTCTGCTCTAAAACGTCATCAATTATCGAGTTTTCACAAATACTACAATACAATTTCACAACCACGAACACACGATTTGACAACCAGAGTTGCATTTTTTAGAAGTTTCCTATCTCATTATCTCTGGTAAAAAGCAAAAGGCAAGTAAACATGAAAGATGTTCAAAACAATCTGCAAGAGTTGTTAAAAAAGGAATAAACTAAAAACTAAGTAAAAATTGAATTTATTATAATTGGACAGCATTCACAAAACGAGAACAAAAATATACATAAGAATATACATAAAAATATTACATAAAAATATACATATGTATACATAAATATACATATGTATAAGAGAAATTGTTATTGAATTATTAAAAGTTAACAGAAAACCAGTAAGAGTGCTATATTCGGCCTGACCGAATCTTAGATACCCTACACTTAAAAGTTTTGAAAAAATTATTTGAACGAAATAGTTTGTGAGGTTCGCCTGTAGATTCACCCTGTGGGTCATAGCAAAACTCGGTTCACCCTGTGTTCCGTTCATCCATTTCGCCGCGCCGCATTGCAGATGTCGGTGTCTTGCTCTCCCCACCTTGTGTCGGAGAGAGCGGGTCCCGTAGCATGGCGTGATCTTACAAATCAAAGGGTTTTTTGTATGCACTTTACATCACGCCATGCTCAGAGTGCCGATCATGATGGGAGGGAGGGAGACAGCGATATCTGCAGTGTGGTCGATGGTCAAAGCAAACGAATTAGAAAGGACAGTTGGTGACAAGTACTTGGTGCGGATGCACGTCGTTAGTCGTGGAAATACGAATATATCGTGGAGTGAGATTTTTACTTTGTGCGGAAGGCATATAATAAATTTACCAAGGAATTCAAATAATTTGGAAATGTGTAAAAGCCTAATCGATCATAACATTGTTTTTCCTTATGTAACCCCCACGACAACGACAACCACAGCAACAAAATAGAATATTCTTGTTATTACTGTTCTCTATAAGAAATCTTAATTCATTAAAAAAATCAATCAAAAATCAATAAAAAAAAAGAAAAAAGAAAATGTGCCAAATGTGTTTCCTTCTTTACTGAATATCGTATAATTATTAAAATAAAGAACTTAACTAAAATAAATAATTAAAGTAAACTAAAAGCAAATATACATTAAAGAATAAACAATATATTGATAAAAACTAAAGCATGTATTAAAAAAGCTGAACTGAAACAAAAGCTGACCTATTATCCTCAATTTGTCGTAAAATACACATGAATTACATAAGTTAACTGAACAATAATCAAAGGTTTACTATAAAAAAAAAAAAAAAAAACCCACATGTTTCAAATGCTTCGATTAGCTTAAGTTTAAGTGTTAATGTTGAAGGAATGTTTCTAAATTTGCAAAAATAACGCGTTCAAATAAATAACATGTTCGAATTTATGAGCCAAGTTGCGACACTCCGGTAGAATCCACATCAAAACAAAGAATCAACAAAGAGTGTGGTTGACACTTCTTAGTAGCGGTGGTCGTCTTCGCTTCAGTAGAAAAATTCAGCTTGCGTCACGAGTTATTCATTTCATGTATTTATTGATGATCATGTATTCTGATGTTGTTATACACAAAATAATTTATACATACATAACCACAAAACTAAAATCCTATATATTATTTATTTATTATTTATTATTATTATTATTATTATTTCCAATCTACCGGGCAAGCCCTTACAGATTACAATCAAGATTGATATGTATATGTACAATTTAGGTACTATATAAAATTCTCTCCAGCTGTAACTTGAATCTATGCCTTACCATATCAAAATCAACAAGGCTAGCAACGCTATTACAGTGCGTTAAACACCTGGAAATGGGTTCATTGCAACCATAATTGGTTCTATGACTTTCAGTATGGAATAATAATGGATCTCTAAGTTGGCGAGCAGGAACATGGAATGGAATAATAGCCAGTAATTCTGAACAATTAATATTACAATCGATTATGTCTTTGACAAATAAAACATTGATTAGCTTACGCCTCATAGAGAGATTCTGAAGATTCGGCAGGCGACATCTATCCTCATAATGTTTTCCCAATCGTAGAGATGCCGTAGAGCAAACCTTGAAAAACGCTTTTGAATGCCCTCGATTCGAGCAATCGAATTCAAGTAATAAGGATCCCATATAACGCTGGCGTATTCTAAGATGGATCTCACTAAACTAACAAATAGTGTTTTACACGTAAAATGATCCCTGAAATCCCTTGAATTACGCTTCACGAAACCCAAAAATGAGTTGGCTTTAGAAATCATATAATCCATATGGGTACTAAAAGAAAAGTTCTCATCAAAATATATACCTAGGTCTTTACATTGGCAGATTCTCGGAAAGGTAAGACTAGAATCGTAGGTGTAGTCAAATTTAATCGGGTGTTTACGCCGGGAGAAAGTTAAGACTTTGCATTTGTCAAAATTTAGATTAAGATGGATACATTCACACCAATTAATAAGTGAGTTAATGTCTTTTTGGAAATCTATGCAATCCTTAATAGTCTTAACTGACAGAAAAATTTTTAGGTCGTCAGCATACAAAAGACTTCTGCAGAAAGAAAAAGCATACGGCAAGTCATTTATAAACAGATTAAAAAGCAAGGGACCCAAGTGGCTTCCCTGTGGGACACCCGACTTTGCCGCAATAGGTTCAGAGTAGTATCCCCCGATTTTAACATATAAAATTCTATTGGCTAAGTAGGAGTTAAGCCATTTCAAAATTGTGGAGTGAAACCCTATATTCTCAAGTTTACATATTAATAAATTGTTCTGTATGGCCCATATTACATTGCAAACAGTTGTTCGATCGAACAGTCACATTGTTTTTGTTTTCTGTATAAAGCTGTCAACTCTCAGTTCATCCGTGAGAGAATTGAAACGGATGAACTGTTCGCATAGCAAATACTCTGTTCGCAGGCGATGAGTGCAAACTACAAACAGAACAGGGTTGTTGTGTGGTGTAATAAAGAAGTATGCATGTTTTGGAGTGAAAAAGCTCCACTTATGTCGGAAAAAGGAGGATTGCGTGAAAATAATTGCACAAAGCAACTCCAAATATGTATATATACTACGGAAAGTGTTTGACTGTTGTGTTTGCAATGTAACATAGCAAGCGAACAGATTTGACGGGAGAGTAAAATAGTTCATTTCTTTGGACTGTTCGATCGAACAACTGTTTGCAATGTAATATGGGCCTATGCTGTCAAATGCTTTTGAAAAGTCAGTGTACAGGACATCGACTTGTGACCTGACTTAAATATTGGTGAGATAGAGGCAAACTTCCACTCATCGAGAAACTCACCCAGAAAAAGGGATTTATTAAATATAGAACATAAAGCAGAGTGTAATGAGGAAGCACAATTTTTCAGAAAAATCGGAGGTAGCAGATCGAAGCCCGCACCTTTCTTACAGTCGAGCTCCCTCATTGATTGTAGTACTTCCTCGTCAGTTATGCATAAGGAGCCAATGCCAATACATTGAGGTAATCGTGAGAACAAGAATTCTTCACGCAGATTGTCTCCCCTATTATACACCGAGCCAAAGTGAGCTGCAAAAAGGTTACAAATATCCTGTGGGTTCTCTGCAGAGCTACCAAGCATTTCCATAGATTTAGGAAAACCACCTGATTTTCTTTTAGAATTTAAAAATATCCAGAAAGGTCTTGGATTGGATTTAATACTACTCTCAATATAGCTAAGATATTTCTTATAAAAAAAGTTAGACAGAAATTCGTATTCTCGCCTACGCAAAATAAAATCGTTCTTGGCAACAGACGTATTGGATTTCTTGAACATTAGATGAGCTTTATTCCTCAGGTTTCTTAAATTAATAAGTCTTCGATTATACCAAGGATGTTTGTAGCGTCGTTTTTTGACAATAAGCGGCACATATAAATGAATATAAATTATATTTAAAGCTTTGTAAATGTAAACCTGTGGTAAAAGTTTAGCGACAGGAATTATATTTATTATCGATAATAAAGATAAAGACACCTGCCGAATTAACAACACCCTGTATAGCAAGCGCAATTTTTCCGTGTTTATACTTTTCTTGATTGCGTTTCAATTTCGGATAATATTTTCAAAGTGTTATTTTGAATATGTAAGTACACAATATGAATGAAATATTATAACCTGAAGCATAAACATTAATTCACATGGAAAAGATGCGCGTGTTAATTTATAAAATCCAATTTGTTATTTGAATATATCTAACTATAAGAGAACAAACATTATTTGATGTCGTTTGCCATGTTTTAGTTTAAGAGCTTGGATAAGTTCTACTTAATACTCGTAATGGCTTTATTTTTTTTTATATAAAACAATATTTTTATCTTCATCTCTCATCGTTAGTTCGTACAATATAAAAACTTCATATTATAACACACATAAAATCGTGTAATTGGATTTCAGTTTAATATTATAACATACATAAAATGTTGTAATTTGATTTCAGTTTAATATTATAACATACATAAAATGTTGTAATTAGAGTTCAGTTTAATATTATAACATACATAAAATGTTGTAATTAGATTTCAGTTTAATATTATAACATACATAAAATGTTGTAATTAGATTTCAGTTTAAGGATTTATTAATGAAGTGATTTTTCGTGTACTTTCAATGCTTAATATGTAATATCAACAACAAGAAGAAAGAGAAATCATAACTTAAGATGAATATTAAATGAAAGAAATACCTCGATCTGATTTTATTTACATCACTGGTAATAAAATTGTAAAATATTATAATTCAAATACAACCAACAAACCAATTAAACAATAGATTTACTTACCATACACTATAAATAAAGAAAAGAAACTATAAAAAAAAAAAAAAAAAAAAAAAAAAAGAAAACACGTTAAGAATAGACAGAACCAGGAAATGACTTCATTAGATTATTAAGACTAAAGTCGGTGTTAAACTTAGGATTTTTCGATTGAATATATTTAATTAATAAATTCATTAATCAGCCAATGACTATTTTTATGAGTATGTTTCTTTATGCAATGATGGAGTAAGTATTTGGTAAGCGGTCTTGCACCGCCAAGTGACACAAAGATTTTGGGGCCGGAACATAACATCTCTGATACCGGCCAGGTTGGGTGGGTACAGAAGGGAGATGGAGACTTCCACCTAATCCCCCCCCCCCCTCCTCCGTCCTCTCTCAAGACCCTTGCGACTGCCCCCTATTCTTCCATGTCCGTCAGCCGGGTGATTTTATAATTTTTTTTTGCTCGTCTGTTTTGAATGGCTGTTTAGCCTAGGTAAGCCTTACCTCTGTTCTGTTTGTTTGTAACAGGGGTTCCTTTCCGATGTTGGGGTTCAAGAACCCCCCCACCCTGAGCATGGCCGGAAGAGCTGAGCCACCCTCAGCAGAGGAGCTATTAAATTTTTTTTTAGTAAATACCCTGTTCGTTACAAAATGGCGGCCCGACCGCCCGATAGAGGAGGTATGAAGTTTTCTGACTTCGGGCGCCCACAAAGCACCCTGTGCGATATTTTTTTTTGCTTTCTGCCCGACTACTTATGTGTCCCTGTACAGTGGTGCAAAATTGTCAGTAGTGACCGTAAATTTTTTTTATTTATCTTTAGCTTACAATTTAACCATCTCGTGTTTTCTATTTGATTCTTGCTGGATTTACGCGATTGAATTGTTATGTTCGGTGCGTACCGCAGAATCATTTCTTCGCGCGATTGTTTGATTTCATGGTCATTCCGCAGAAGAGGGAAACGTTTTTATTGACATTTGAGATTCTTTTTTGTGTTTGTAAAATCTTCCTTAGCAGTCTCTTGACTTGAGATTTTGCCAAGTGGTGGTTGCATCGGTTGAGCAACTCGTCAAAGAGGCTCGCTGACTTTTGGGATTTTTTTTTGTGTGACTGTGGCCTTATCCAACTGGAGATTTCTTTGAGTGTTTGAAAAACGTTAGTGACTCGTTGGATAACGCCCATGTAGAATTTTTTTGTAGTTTAGCCACTGAGTGCCCTAGCGGAGGACATGGTTGATGAAGGGCTGGCCAATAAAGTTAATCGCCTTTTCTATAATTTTTTTTGGGTTGTTGGATTGAGGCGAGGTGTGTGTCGCTTGGTGGAGTGGGATCGCCTCTCCGTCATTAAATTAATAATTTTTTTCACTTCTCGTACAAGTTAGCAGTATAACCTAGCTTTGATATTTATATTATTTTTTTTTGAAATTGATAGTTGGCCAAGATACCAATATATTAGTATATAGTGCGGTATTTAGATTACTGTGAGTAGGTGGTAGTGCATATAACCCGATTTGCCTGGTTTGGTCTTCTATCTTTTGGGACCTTTCTTTTTTTTTGTTGTTTTTGTTTTTTTTTTGGATTATATACACCTGAATTAACAGCACGTTGGCTTAATTATGAACGCTAGCAGAACAAACGGAGCTATGATGGTGGCTCCGATGTGTGTCATTTGTCGCGGGGTTCTCTCGTCCGGAGCACCATTGTCCCAAACACCGTGCCATCACGAATTCCATAAGCATTGTTTGGATGCCTGGTCACAGTCCTACCCGTCGTGCCCAGCTTGTCAGACCCGGATTTTCGAGCTACCCGTCCACATTAGTTCATCTAGCCAGGGAGGGAACATGGCGCGAGGACCCACCACTAGGAGAATGGTCGACGAAAGGTTGCGGCAAGTGTCAGGCGGACCTGAGTTAGCGAGATCAATTGTTGCCGCAGATGTGACTGCAGTAGCAGGTCTACACACACCACCACCGTGCACCCCGACTAACCGACCAACACAAATGTCCTTGTTAAATTCAGACACACCTACAGATGACCTATTAGGGTTTAGCACTCCGGTACCCTCAAATTCGCCCATCTTAACAGAGAAATCCGTAAGAGAGATAGTGGCTAAAGCCGTACAGGGCATAAAATCCGACTTGTCTGGAGCCATCGGGACCGAGTGCCGTGAGGCATTGAGGAGTGTTTTGGAGCCGCCTGTGGTAGCACCTTTACTTACTCAAAGTGCACCTAGTTTTCCTAGGGCTCGCAACAACTTCGGGCCAAATGATGTAAATCCGACTACTATGCGACCAAACCAAACCTTGACAGTCGACCAGGGACCCCCGAGATCTTTCGTTCCCCGAGGTAACCTTGACAGGGTGTCGTCGCTTATCTTTGGATGGCGACTAAAGTGTACTGGTGACCCGGGGGAAATGAATATCGAAGAATTCATTTACCGGATTACGGCGCTAACAGCCCAATGTTTGAATAACGACTTCCCCTCGCTTTGTCAGCATGCTCATTTACTCTTCGGAGGAAAGGCCGAAGATTAGTTCTGGCGACATCATCGTCAAGTGGGTCGATTGGAATGGCCTGCATTATGCGACCAACTTCGAATTAAATTCCGAAGTTACCTAACCGATTACGAATTGAGTGAAAATTTGCGTAGGCGGAAACAGAAAACGGGTGAAAAGTTTGATGATTTTCTGGATGCTGTGCTCTCGATGAATGATCGATTGCGAGAATCCCTGAGTGACCCCGAACTGTTAGAGATATTGACGCATAACTTAACACCTATTCTGCGTCATGAATTATTGCATATTCGTATTTATGATCTAAACGATTTGAGGCGCGAGTGCCATCGGCATGAGAACTTTATGAAGGAGCGCTGTACAGCACAGTCACGAGCTATTCCGAACGGGCGACAGTTGGCCGCGGTGGAATCTGGTGACTGGGAGGATGAGCTGTCGATGACTAGTGAGCCGCAGGGTCTGTATGCCATAGCGGGCCGCCAACCTCAAAAATGTTGGAATTGTGATGCGGAGGGGCATCAGTTTCAAGACTGTGAAGTATTTCCTCGTCGCGTCTTTTGTTATGGTTGTGGCGGGTTAAACATGTATAAACCCAATTGTCCAACTTGTCGTTCTAGGGCGGAAAACTCGAGAGCGGGAGCTCGCGTGAGGACGACCGGAGCCTCCCCGTCTTGCAGTCGCCCACTTCCCCAATAACAACTCCGTTTCCTCCAGCTCTGACTGTCCTTGCGCGCCCAGTTGAACCACAACTTCCGGCTTCAGTTCAGCAAACGATCGAACCGCCTACCAGTCGCGAGATTGTACCGTACCATACTCGCCTTGCCAACTACAATCGTAGACGCGCTGAAATCTTCTCAAATAATGTTAGACGTAAGCGTAAAACCATGCGCCTTCGTATATATTGGAACAGAATTAAGCGCTTGAACAAGATGGTGATTTCCTCACTAGTGTCGAAACCTCACGATTCGCGGCCATATATTAAGTTATCCTTAAATGGTAAATTTCATCTGGCGTTGCTAGACAGTGGCGCAAATGTGAGCGTAATCGGAGGTACGTTGGTTGAAACAGTACTAAATGCGTCCAGTCCAGTTGAAAAGTTTAAGGGAACCATAAAAACAGCTGATGGGCAAGCTCAATCCGTAGTGGGTTATTTCTCGGCCTTAGTTAACTTTAATAATATTACAAAAATGTTTAGATTTTTGATCATACCCTCGATTAAGTCCGAAGTTATCTGTGGAATTGATTTCTGGAAAGAATTCGACTTACAAATAATAGGATTAAACACCCCGGACATAGCGTCGCTTGATAGAGATGCTCCAAACTTTATTCCTTTGTCGGAGACACAAAGCAAACGCCTGAGTGGTCTTGTTCAGTCATTCCCGTCCTCTGAGAGGGAGGGACTGGGCAAAACTACTCTGGTCGATCACGTGATTGACACGGGGCAGGCCAAACCCATAAAGCAACGGTACTATCCGATTTCTCCAGCTCGGGAAAAACTGCTGTGTGAAGAGCTCGATCGGATGTTGTCGATGGGCGTCATAGAGGAAGCAGATGGATCGGCATGGTCGTCGCCTGGGGTCTTGATAGTCAAGCCTAAGGTAAAGTACGTTTCTGCTTGGACTCACGCAAGCTGAACGAGGTCACCTTGAAGGACGCGTATCCATTGCCTAATATAGACGGTATATTAAGTCGCTTGCCATCCGTGAATTACATCTCAAAGGTGGATCTGAAAGATGCATTTTGGTAAGTCTGCCTTGATGAATCCTCAAAAAGGAAAACCGCCTTTACGGTGCCAAACCGACCCCAGTATCAGTTTACGCGTATGCCGTTCGGGTTGTGCAATGCGCCACAGACCAAGTGCCGCTTGATGGATCTGGTGATCCCATACTATCTAAAAGCAAGGGTATTCGTGTACTTGGATGATCCACTAGTGTTGTCGAGCACTTTTGATGAACATCTGGTGCACTTGAAAGAGGTGGCTACCTGTTTGCGAAACGCCGGCCTAACAATCAACGTGTCTAAAAGCATGTTCTGTCTCTCTGAGGTCCGTTATTTGGGATATATAGTGGGCAACGGATCCTTGCGTACCGATCCCAAAAAGGTCAGGGCAATTAGCGATTATCCGATTCCAAAAACCACGAAACAGTTGCGACAGTTCCTCGGCATGGTCGGATGGTACCGGAAGTTTATTCCAGACTTCGCGACGATCACCTTCCACTTAACCGAATTGCTTACGAAAAGCAAAACCTTCACCTGGGGACCACTGGCTCAACAGGCATTTGAAGAGATTAAAAACCTCCTTACCAGTGCACCTTTTCTAGTACATCCCGATTACTCGAAACCCTTTGTAGTGCAGTGTGATGCCAGTCAGCTGGGAGTAGGAGCGGTGCTTGCTCAATGCGATGAAGCAGGGAATGAGCGCCCTATCGCTTACATGTCCCAAAAGCTGAATAAGGCACAACGTAACTATACGGTCTCTGAGCTCGAGTGCTTGGCCGTTATCTTGGCTATCAAGAAGTTCCGAATGTATATCGAGGGCCACGAATTCAAAGTGGTTACCGACCATTCCTGTCTTAAATGGTTGATGAATCAGAATGACCTCGCAGGGAGATTAGCCCGGTGGGCATTAAAATTACAGGGTTTCGACTTTACGATAGAATATCGCAAAGGTACGGCCAACGTGGTAGCGGATGCGTTATCAAGATCGATTGAAGATGCTCCACTTGGGGAGGTCTCCTCGATCGAGATTGATCACGCACCGTTTATCGACCTGGAGTCCCCGGCGTACTACTCCGAAGAGTACCAGGTTCTTAAAGACAAGCTTTCGGGCGATCAATTCCCCGACTTTCGAGTCAGCGATAAATATCTGTATCACCGTAATGAATTCGCAACGGGCAATGATGACACTGATGATTTAGGATGGAAACTTTTTGTCCCTTCTGAGTTACGGGAATCGACGATACGAAACGCTCACGACTTGCCCACCTCAGCTCATGCAGGAATTGCGAAGACGTTGGAGAAACTTCGTCGGCATCTATATTGGCCTGGAATGCGAACCCAAGTGGCGGAATATATATCGCGCTGCAACTTGTGTCGTACGTCAAAAGTACCAACCCAAACACTCCGACCTCCGATGAGATCGTTGGGAGAAACGGAACGTCCATTTCAACGCCTGTATATGGATCTTATTGGCCCATTCCCTCGCTCGAAGCTGGGAAACATTGGAATCCTTATAATTGTCGACCACTTCTCCAAATTTACTTTTCTTAAGCCTCTCCGAAAGTTCACGGCACCGTTGATAATCGACTACCTTAGAGATTATGTTTTCTACTGCTTTGGTGTACCCGAAGTGATAGTAACGGATAATGGTCGCCAGTTCATAAGTACCGACATGGCAAGATTTCTTGAGAAGTTTGGGGTAAAACACACCTTTACGGCTGCTTATGCCCCACAGGCGAATGCGTCAGAACGAGTTAATCGCTCGATAAATGAGGCTCTTCGTTCCTGTTAGGAAAGACCAGCGGTTGTGGGATGAATACCCAAGCAGCATCAATTGCGCGTTGCGTAATAGTTTGCATCAATCGATAGGCCACGCTCCTTATTTCGTGTTGTTTGGGCAACATATGGTCACCCATGGGAAGGACCACGACGCTCTACGGGCGCTTAACCAACTACGAGAGGGCTCCCTTAGGGTGAATCGCATCGATACGAGAGAGGATACCGTCAATTTTGTGAGAACGCGGCTCCGCCAGGCCTTAGAGAAAAACACCAAGACATACAATCTCAGGTCGAGGGTTCGGGTGTTCACAGTAGGGCAGATAGTGACACGATGAAACTTTCAGCTGAGCAAGCAGGCCGATCACTTCTGCGCTAAATTAGCACCAACGGGCGTTCCGGCCAAGGTCGTTGAGGTTCTAGGGAATTCCTGCTATCGCCTGGAAACGTTGACTGGCGCTCCGATGGGAGTATTCCATGCTAAAGACATTTGGTAATATTATTATATGCGACTTTCCCGGCATGAATAATGACCCATTCGAAATTGATCTTTATTTTTTTTTGTTAATGCCCTACAGGCTGCCTTTCTCAGCTGTTGTTCTGCCTCGAGGTTGTCAAACAACACCTGTTGTGTGAGGGTCGCCTGTAGATTCACCCTGTGGGTCATAGCAAAACTCGGTTCACCCTGTGTTTCGTTCATCCATTTCGCCGCGCCGCATTGCAGATGTCGGTGTCTTGCTCTCCCCACCTTGTGTCGGAGAGAGCGGGTCCCGTAGCATGGCGTGATCTTACAAATCAAAGGGTTTTTTGTATGCACTTTACATCACGCCATGCTACGGCATTTGCTCAGAGTGCCGATCATGATGGGAGGGAGGGAGACAGCGATATCTGCAGTGTGGTCGATGGTCAAAGCAAACGAATTAGAAAGGACAGTTGGTGACTAGTACTTGGTGCGGATGCACGTCGTTAGTCGTCGAAATACGAATATATCGTGGAGTGAGATTTTTACTTTGTGCGGAAGGCATATAATAAATTTACCAAGGAATTCAAATAATTTGGAAATGTGTAAAAGCCTAATCGATCATAACATTGTTTTTCCTTATGTAACCCCCACGACAACGACAACCACAGCAACAAAATAGAATATTCTTGTTATTACTGTTCTCTATAAGAAATCTTAACTCATTAAAAAAATCAATCAATAAACAAAAAAAAAAAAGAAACAAGAAAATGTGCCAAATGTGTTTCCTTCTTTACTGAATATCGTATAATTATTAAAATAAAGAACTTAACTAAAATAAATAATTAAAGTAAACTAAAAGCAAATATACATTAAAGAATAAACAATATATTGATAAAAACTAAAGCATGTATTAAAAAAGCTGAACTGAAACAAAAGCTGACCTATTATCCTCAATTTGTCGTAAAATACACATGAATTACATAAGTTAACTGAACAATAATCAAAGGTTTACTATAAAAAAAAAAAAAAAAAACCCACATGTTTCAAATATAAATGCTTCGATTAGCTTAAGTTTAAGTGTTAATGTTGAAGGAATGTTTCTAAATTTGCAAAAATAACGCGTTCAAATAAATAACATGTTCGAATTTATGAGCCAAGTTGCGACACTCCGGTAGAATCCACATCCACACCGATGCACACACAAAAACACACACACACACAAACATTTAATGAACAAATATTTATTAGAAAAGCAAGAAAATCATGAACGGAACGTGTTTAAAGAAAGTATATGAGGAACTATTTGTAAACTAAAGAAATTGTATAATATAAATCGGTTAAAAATTCTCTAAGAAATAGAAATAAAAAACAAGAAGATGAGTAAGGATTTTATAAAAAAAATAATATTAAGGAAAAGATGTAGATGAATAAGCATTTTATAAAAAAAAAATAATATTAAGGAAAAGATGTAGATGAAGAAGAAGAAGGTGAAGTGTGTGTAAAGCGAAAGTAAGAAGCAAGCAGAAAACGAATCAAATGATAAAATTTCGTGAACCAGGCGCTGTGAATGAAAAGAAAAACGATGTGATTTTCTGTGATTGTGTTTTCTTTTTCCTATAAATACAATAAACAAACAAACAAGCAAACAAACCTTGAAATAATAATAATAAAATAGTTTTTATTACAAATAAATTTATATCTATACAAGTATATGAAATATACAACAACAATACAATAACAACAACTACAACAACAACAACAACTACAATACAACAATTTAAATACCAACAACAAGAGATAATAAACAATAGAAAAAAAAATTAAAGTAGTAAATTCTTAAAAACTAAAATTAAAACCAGAAAAGCAACAACAACGAAAGTAACAACACCAAACAAAGATTATAAAATTAAAACAGTGGAATGCATAACAATAAGTCAATAAACATTGAAGTGCACATTTGTACAAGGAACAGCAAAGCGACAAAAACAACATTAATAACTGTTCAATTCGTCAACAAATCAGCGACCAATGAACCAGCCCCAAACATACGACAATGTCGAAATATGCTGTGCAGACATTTTGCATATTCTGCATATTGCGGTCGCTGATCTTGTCACCCGATATCTCACACGGTAGTTGCAGTCGCCGTTGAGTTCAACGCCCAGGTGCAATGCCCTTCAGTCGACGCGGCAGTATTTGGCGCAAGCAGAGAACGAAGCCAACTGCGACTGCAAACTCAAATTGTATCAAAGTGTATAGTAAGCATAAATTGTACATATAAGCGCTAAATTTTAATTAATAAAATCAGAATAAGTTTTTGAAGCAAACAACACAGTGTTTTTCATTCTATTCTCCAGCAATACAGTTATCACTGGTTCATGTGCCGTGGCAACTAACTTACTTGGGAAATCTACATAAATTTGGTGACCCCGACGTGATCCTTACAAGGGCACGTGATCATTCATCATTCAGCTTAATTAACACGTTCCACCATGGCGAACCTGAAGGAGCTATTAAGGATCCAGGCAGATTGTGGCGAAAACATTCAACGCTTGATCTCCAACTTCAAGAAGGATTCATCATCACGGAAGACGTCGTACGAATACTTCCAGGAGAGGCTCACGAAGCTAGAAGCACTTTATGACGCATTCGAGAAGCAAGATTCAACTCTAAGGACCATCTGTGAGACACCACTTGAAGTTGAGTACTTTGCAAGTGGTTCTTACGAAGAAATCTCGGAATTAGCCAAGGCGTACATAACGCAGTTTACGAAGGAAGCAGAGTACTGGGCCAGTATGGAAGCACCAACGACGTCGCCGATTCAACGACTCTCAACAGTCAGAACTCCTGTCCCACCGTCACGCACTATAGGCGCTGATCAGACCAGCACCAACCAACTGCACCAAGCAGCGGAGAGTAGTGTAGCTGACGTACAAATCGGAAGGTTGATTCGTCGCCAACAGGCAATAATGACGTCACTAAAGCGTGTGATGTACGACGAAACTACTGAAGATCCACCACGTGAATACTACGAAGTAAAATTAGATAGTATTCGCCAGCTCTGGCGGCAGACCGAGGAATTGCATTTCCTCATTTATGAGTGCAGCATTGATCCAGCAACAGAGGGCTACGATTCTCAAGGATACACGCATCTTGAGAAGGAGCTCAAGCAGCAGATAATTGAGGTAACCAGGAAGATCAAAGAATTGTCGACTACAGTAAATTCCGTACCTCAGCACCATTTCAATAATGACGTCCAGCTGCCACGAATCACTCTTCAGCCATTTGATGGCAATTATTTAAAATGGCGACAGTTCTTCGAAATGTTTCAAGAATTGATTCACAAGAAACCACTCGCCAAAATCCAGAAAATGTGGTATCTGAAGACTCATGTTACTGGAGAGGCGGAACGATTAATCACGCACTTGCCTATGACCGAGAGTAATTATGACACAGCGTGGCAGATGCTTCAAGATCGTTATAATAACAAGAGAATTCTAACATCAGTGCTGCTGCAGAAACTGTTAGAGCAACCCCCCAGCCGTAACAGCGAGACGATCACCACATCTATAAAACATTTACACGATACGAAGACAGAATGCCTAAATGCGCTCAACAATTTAGGCATTGAGACGTCGTCCTGGGGACCCATACTTCTGCACTCATTGCTCAAGAAGTTAGACAACCAGAGTCATTTGGTATTCGAGCAATCACTACAGAATCCCAAGGAGATGCCAACCATTAAGACATTTCTCAACTTTTTGGAGTCACGGTTCCAATATTTGGAAGCTGCTTCCAGCCAGGGAAACAAGCAGCGTTCCAAAACATTCACGAGTCTGCCAGCCACAATTACACCAACTCACACTACAAAATGCAGAGCATGCAATGGCGAAGGTCATCTTCTCTTCGCATGCAAACACTTTCTTCAAATGGCCGCAAGACAACGATTGCAGTTAGTTAAAAAACATAACTTATGCATCAATTGTCTGAAAGGTGGTCATAAATTCAACAATTGCATGTCTCGGTCCTGCCTTAAGTGCAATAAAAGGCACAATACATTATTGCATCTTGATGAAGCAAAAGACATTGCAACATCAAACGAGGTCAACGGACACAGCACATCATCCTCTGGGAGGTCTTCGGCAGCAACTCAGAAGTTACCGCTAAATGGTTTCGAATCATCTAGCACATCTTTAGTATCTACGACATCGCAACCTGCTCGAGGTCTGCAGGACGAATACGTGGTACTCGGCACCGTCAAGCTTAACATATTAGCGTCAGATGGTCAATATATCACCTGCAAGGCGATCTTAGATTCAGGCTCCCAAATAAATCTAATCACACAACGATTAGTACAAAGATTACAGCTGCATCCAGAACTTTCCACTCTCACCATCGAGGGTATCGGAAGGGCCAAGGGATGCTCCAGCAGCCATATCAGCACTCGCATAGGATCCTGTATTGGCGGATTTTCAACTGACATTACAGCATTTGTCATACCAAAAATCGTTTCACCGCAACCAACAAAATGCTTACAAGTTGTCGACTGGAAGTTACCAACGTGCCAGTTGGCAGATCCAGAATTCTACAAACCGAGTCATATAGATCTGCTACTAGGAGCAGAACTGTACCATGCGCTAATGCTATCCGGGAAACATAAAATTTCTCCGGACCGT
The DNA here is from genome assembly GCA_949629155.1 of Myopa testacea. Lineage (NCBI taxonomy): Eukaryota > Metazoa > Arthropoda > Insecta > Diptera > Conopidae > Myopa > Myopa testacea. The sequence continues at coordinate 33,782,015 of OX451346.1, read as the reverse complement.
CCATTCCTTCAAAACACAGTATTTGGATTGATGTGCACTGGCAAGATTGAAGGCAACCTCCAGACCTCAGCCACCTGTGGTATTTGTAGCGAAGATGAACTCAACACAATTTTGGAGCGATTCTGGGAAATTGAAGAACCACCAATAGCGGAGCGTCCATTTACTTCAATTGAACGTGCCTGTGAGACGCACTACACCACCAATACAACGCGTAGCGATGATGGTCGTTTCATCGTGCGCCTTCCATTCAAGGAAGATCCATCTCACCTTGGAGAATCCGAACGGATAGCCACACACCGTTTCTACGCAACAGAAAGGCGACTGGAAAGAGATAGCAAATTAAAACAAGGCTATGCCGACTTCATGTCTGAGTATGAGGCATTGGGGCACATGACTAAGGTCTCAGCTAGCGAGAAACCCTCTCCATGCTATTTCATTCCTCATCATTGCATCCAGAAGCCTGAAAGCAGCACTACTAAACTGAGAGTGGTGTTTGACGCCTCATCAAAAACATCTACTGGGATCGCGCTCAACGATATTCTACACACAGGACCAACCATACAAAACGATTTGTTCTCAATTTTACTCCGGTTTCGGCTGCCACGATTTGTGTTCACCGCTGACATTGAGAAGATGTATCGCCAGATTCTCGTAAATCGAGATGATCGAAAATTCCAATTAATCTTGTGGAGGAAGAACCAGACGGACAAACTAGCATGCTATCAACTTAACACCGTGACATACGGAACCCGACCAGCCCCGTATCTGGCGATTAAATGCCTACAAGAGCTGGGAAGAAATTACAGCACCACCTTGCCATTAGGTGCAAGGGCACTACTCAACGATTTCTATGTCGACGATTGCCTAACAGGTGCTGATAGCTTAACAACTGCGTTGGACATCCAACACGAACTCACAGCGATACTAGAAACCGCAGACTTTAAGTTGAGGAAATGGTGCGCAAACCATCCAAAACTACTTAAAGATATTCCGGCCAGCGATCAAGAAGTCAATTTGGATTTTGACTCACATGATGACGCAACAATTAAAACACTTGGACTAAGTTGGCTGCCTAAACTTGATAAGTTTTGTATAAAGGTCGACGTGTCAACCACTCAGCACATCACCAAGCGTACGGTCATGTCAGATATCGCTAAAATATTCGATCCACTCGGCATTTTAGCACCTATAGTCGTCAGCGCTAAAATGATCATACAAGAATTATGGCAAGCCAAACTTTCGTGGAACGAGGACTTGCCACCAAAATGGTATGACAAATGGAAGGAGTCAAAAAAGAATATCAAAGCTGGAATGATGGTCATCATGAAAGAAGATTACACTGCTCCACTGCAATGGCCCTTAGGGAGAATCCTAAAAACGTATCCAGGTCACGACAATCAAGTAAGAGTGGCAGACGTTCAAACCGCAAAAGGTGTATTAAAAAGGCCAATCCATAAACTACCACCGCTTCCAGTGGAGACAGATCTACCACCACCAGAGGTGACATCGCCGCGTCCTAGTCAGGTTCGAGTCAACAACGATGAAGCTTCCGGTATTCAAGGCGCTAAAAGACGACGGATAGGGTTAAATCATCTTGGTCTTTTATCAGTATTAATGATATTGCTGATATTACCAGTGGCAATGTGCCAATCTATTACAATCCATAATTTCGACCAAATCACAGGAATTCACTTTGAACAAATGGGAACCAGCTACATCGTGTCAAGCAACTGGAATTTGATTGTCTTTTATAACTTAATTCCAATGCAGCTCGAACTCAAGGCCCTCAACAATGGAACAAGAACTCTCGAACATTTATGTAAATCGTTGCAGCAGCAGCCTCTATGTGAAGATCTCGTTGCACATTTCCAACACATGGAAGGGGAACTGCACTTAAGTGACAACCTGTTGAACCGGCACCGGCAAAAAAGAGGAGCATTAAACGTAGTAGGAAATGTCGCTAACGCTCTCTTTGGCATACTCGATGATGACTATGCCAACCAATGATGACTCGATGATGACTATGCTATACTGTCCAAAACCATCATGAACGTGCAAACCAACGAAGAATATTTACTACAATGTTTAAAAAATCAGACCTCGATCATCGATTCAACATTAAACATCATGAAAAGGGATCAGGAAGAAGCCGCCAGAACATTTGGGCGATTTGAAACTAAACTTACCACCATCACCAATCGGATACAAAAAATTGAATCAGAAAGACAAGCAAAAGTCTTCCAGTTGCTAACATCAGTTGGACTGGAATTGTCATTAGCATCTTCAAACATACAACAAATTCAGTCAGCACTAATCAGTGTCCTCACTAATGCTCATCATGGACAGATTAGTCCGTTATTGCTTTCCTCAGCACAATTAGAGACTGAAGTGCGCAGAATACGAGGACATTTGCCACCAAATACAGAACTAGTAGGAGATCCAAGTGACTTACTATCCATCTACAAATTAATGACAGTTCAGGCCGCCGTCTCAGAAAACAGTGTCATATTTAGAGTCACTCTTCCACTGCGAAGTGCAGAGTATTTCAATTTGTTTCGGTTAATACCAATTCCAACATTTGTCAACAACACGATGATCGCCATCAGGCTGTCGACACCTATACTGGCAATAAGTCTTCATCGAGACAAATACTTCCCAACAGATGCAGAAATTTTGAATCAATGTCAAGTAGTCGCTGAGCAATCATATTTATGTCCGAACACTCAACCCATTTACCAAAAGGGTTCAGAAGTATGTGCTTGTGAAATCAGCTTATTCAACAATCAAACTAAGCGGCTTTGCGAATTCACACGTGCAAGACAGGAAGTATGGATAAAAACAAGATCAGAAAATCAATGGATGTTCGCTCTCAAGGATGATACCCAACTGACCGTCATCTGCGGCGAAGAAGTGTCACAGCAATCACTGAAAGGCTCAGGACTACTAACTATCAATCCCGGTTGCATTCTCAAAACAGAAGTGTCGATGTTACTCGGAAGCCGATCTATTGCCACCAAAACTAGTGGTTCATATACAAGTTTTGGCACTATATCAGAAATAGCTAAACCTAGACAGCCCATTCTCGAAGACAACCATGAGGATCATTATTGGACACAAGTAAACAAGTTGGAGACCTTACATGGACTACTTAACACCTCAGAGTTGATGACGTTACCCAGGCGGCTTCAAACCAACAGCGACCACAACCGGTTAATCGGATATCTAGCTCTAACGTTAGTCATTGTTCTCGGTCTTATTGTTTGCCTAAACCGATGTGTTAGACGGGTTACCAGTTGGAAGGTAGCTCGATGTCCAAAATCACCTAAAGATCATCAGCCAGTTCCTCACCCACGAAATAATCAGCAGCCAGGAAATGAAGAGACATTCGTAACCACCGTCATCTAATTGACCTACAGTCAATGGCGGGGAGAATGTTCAATTCGTCAACAAATCAGCGACCAATGAACCAGCCCCAAACATACGACAATGTCGAAATATGCTGTGCAGACATTTTGCATATTCTGCATATTGCGGTCGCTGATCTTGTCACCCGATATCTCACACGGTAGTTGCAGTCGCCGTTGAGTTCAACGCCCAGGTGCAATGCCCTTCAGTCGACGCGGCAGTATTTGGCGCAAGCAGAGAACGAAGCCAACTGCGACTGCAAACTCAAATTGTATCAAAGTGTATAGTAAGCATAAATTGTACATATAAGCGCTAAATTTTAATTAATAAAATCAGAATAAGTTTTTGAAGCAAACAACACAGTGTTTTTCATTCTATTCTCCAGCAATTGTCTACGGTTCAAGTGCCGAGGCAATCTCATCAGTTTTCCCTACAGTTGTCACTGGTTCATGTGCCGTGGCAACTAACTTACTTGGGAAATCTACAATAACTTTAAATTAATCACACGCATAACAATAATGCAACATTCAACAAAATGAACAACAAAGAATCAACAAAGAGTGTGGTTGACACTTCTTAGTAGCGGTGGTCGTCTTCGCTTCAGTAGAAAAATTCAGCTTGCATCACGAGTTATTCATTTCATGTAATTATTGATGATCATGTATTCTGATGTTGTTATACACAAAATAATTTATACATAACCACAAAACTAAAATCCTATATATTATATTTAAAGCTTTGTAAATGTAAACCTGTGGTAAAAGTTTAGCGACAGGAATTATATTTATTATCGATAATAAAGATAAAGACACCTGCCGAATTAACAACACCCTGTATAGCAAGCGCAATTTTTCCGTGTTTATACTTTTCTTGATTGCGTTTCAATTTCGGATAATATTTTCAAAGTGTTATTTTGAATATGTCAGTACACAATATGAATGAAATATTATAACCTGAAGCATAAACATTAATTCACATGGAAAAGATGCGCGTGTTAATTTATAAAATTCAATTTGTTATTTGAATATATCTAACTATAAGAGAACAAACATTATTTGATGTCGTTTGCCATGTTTTAGTTTAAGAGCTTGGATAAGTTTTACTCAATACTCGTAATGGCTTTATTTTTTTTTATATAAAACAATATTTTTATCTTCATCTCTCATCGTTAGTTCGTACAATATAAAAACTTCATATTATAACACCCATAAAATGTTGTAATTGGATTTTAGTTTAATATTATAACATACATAAAATGTTGTAATTTGATTTCAGTTTAATATTATAACATACATAAAATGTTGTAATTAGATTTCAGTTTAAGGATTTATTAATGAAGTGATTTTTCGTGTACTTTCAATGCTTAATATGTAATATCAACAACAAGAAGAAAGAGAAATCATAACTTAAGATGAATATTAAATGAAAGAAATACCTCGATCTGATTTTATTTACATCACTGGTAATAAAATTGTAAAATATTATAATTCAAATACAACCAACAAACCAATTAAACAATAGATTTACTTACCATACACTATAAATAAAGAAAAGAAACTATAAAAAAAAAAAAAAAAAAAAAAAAAAAGAAAACACGTTAAGAATAGACAGAACCAGGAAATGACTTCATTAGATTATTAAGACTAAAGTCGGTGTTAAACTTAGGATTTTTCGATTGAATATATTTAATTAATAAATTCATTAATCAGCCAATGACTATTTTTATGAGTATGTTTCTTTATGCAATGATGGAGTAAGTATTTGGTAAGCGGTCTTGCACCGCCAAGTGACACAAAGATTTTGGGGCCGGAACATATCATCTCTGATACCGGCCAGGTTGGGTGGGTACAGAAGGGGGATGGAGACTTCCACCTAATCCCCCCCCCCTCCTCCGTCCTCTCTCAAGACCCTTTCGACTGCCCCCTATTCTTCCATGTCCGTTAGCCGGGTGATTTTATAATTTTTTTTTTGCTCGTCTGTTTTGAATGGCTGTTTAGCCTAGGTAAGCCTTAGCTCTGTTCTGTTTGTTTGTAACAGGGGTTCCTTTCCGCTGTTGGGATTCAAGAACCCCCCCACTTTCCCTGAGCATGGCCGGAAGAGCTGAGCCACCCTCAGCAGCGGAGCTATTGAATTTTTTTTTGAGTAAATACCCTGTTCGTTACAAGTTTTATTTATTCAAATTTTTAATTTATTTCGATTTTTCTTTGCATAACAATAACAATATACAATAGAGTGAAATACAAACTGAAACTAGAGGAAGTATGTTGTTATAAGAAAAGCAACCTTATAATCGCATTTAATCACAAACGGGTATAAATACAGTGGCGGAGCTAGGGTGGGGCTGGGGTGACGGTCCGCCCAGGACGGCGCAGTTTCGGGGCGGCAGTTTTAGAAATCAAGAATTAACTTATTGAATTCTAGGAATTTTTGAGGCTGGAAGTTGATTAACCGTCCCGGGCTCCATGAGTCATAGCTACACCACTGTATAAATAGTAGGCGTGGTCGATACCTGTTTTCAAAACAAAATAACTAGCTTAGTAGTTTTATTATTGTGTTCAAATTTAAGCTTTATTTCCGTGGTAATAAGTTTCTTTTCATGAGTTATACTATATAAGTAGTGTAAAAGTGGGCGGACCGGCCAAAATTTTGCTGCTGTTTTATTGGAAAATAAGCTGTTATGTACAGTCTTATTCAGGAAGTTTATATATTTAACAATATAACCATTTAAGACCCTCTTTTGCTTGTGTAACCTAAAAGTGGGCGGATCACGCCCATATTTGGTATATTATCGGATAATGCTACTCTATACCTAGGAATGAAATTTTTTTGTCATAACTTAAAAACGAACGCTGATATCACATTTCTAATACAAACTAGACGTAAACATTGACCGATGTTGTCCATTTTCAATACTAACCTGCACACCACAAGAAACAATATTTATGCAAAATTTCATGACGATATCTTCACCATTTCTCGTGTGATCGTGATTTCAGCAGACAGACGGACGGACATGGCTAAATCGGTTCAGAAGGTCTCGCTGATCAAGAATATATATACTTTTCTATAGCTATTGTCTCTATTTCTATGCGTTATACATTTCGTGTATATACCCTTAATCTTAAGGTGTAGGGATATAAATATAAAAAAATTGAGTACTAACGATTTGCATTTTTTTCGGTATATAATGTTTCTAAAAGTATATACGTACGTATGTATTAACAATTCCAGCCAAGTGAAGTAGTATACACAGAAAACATATAAAGGTAAAACGAGAGCAGAAAACTGACAACAACATAAAGAGCAGATGGTACATACAAATAGTGAGCAGTAAAGAACGCACGATACTCGAAGCACAGGGGCGACGCGCCACGGCTTCCAGACTAGAGTTATCAAGAGCTGCCCTGCGTAAGTTGTTAATTTATTTATTTTTATTTATTTATTCGATAAGTATGAGTAAAAAAAGGTTCTTATATGTATGTCCTTATATTAATTGCACGTAGTAGAACATGTTAGAAGTTATATACCGGATACTATGGCTTATAATAAAGTGGTATATGGTAGCTATGGTAATTAATAAAGTACATAATAATAATACATATAATAATAATAATATAATAATAATAATAATAAATAATAATAATAAATTCAAGAGTAATATATAAATTCCAGTGTAACTGGCGTACAATTCAAATAAACAGACAGTTCAGTTACAATTCTTACATCGATCGGACGCTTTCTGTATAAACATTATATTATTTTGTCGTTTTTAATTACATTTTTATACAATTATTTGCTTCTTTCTTGCAAAATGCTTTGCTCGAAATGTGCATCGCTTTTGAATCCTGATCCGGATATTTTGTCTGTAATTAATGGTTTAAAAGCTGAAATAATAAAATTAGAAAAACTTTTTCTAAATCATTTAAAAGGTGAAGTTAACTGTTCACCAGCAGAAAACGAAGAATCGAACATTGTACAACCTGTTACTTCGCGTCTTCGCCCCCGCAAGCAGAAAAATGTAAAAAATGTAACAAAGCAAGCTGATGAGAATCGCTCAGAACAGGTTTCTAAACGTGCTGTTGTCAATTCTGTTTTGCATGAACTTAGGCAAAGCGAACTAAACTCTCTTTCTCCCGTTTTTGAAGAGAAGGAGTCTACCTCTTCTATTGGTTCTGTTTGTGAGAATGCTTCTTCATATTCCATCAACAACAATGAGTGTTTCCAGACAGTGAAGAACAATAAGGGACCGAATAAAAATAAGCGCTCCAACACTCGCAAAGTTTTTGGTTCTGACACTGAAACTGAATTCAATGTTTTACCCAGAAATAGATGGGTTCATATCTCAAAGTTTAAATCTGATACTACTCCGGAGAATATCGTCGGCCATTTATCCAAAAAATTGGGAGTGCAGACCTCGATATTAAAATGCTATAGGCTCGTAAAAAAGGACACTCCTTTGGCCAATTTGAGTCATGTCAATTTGAAATTAGGATTTCCAGAACAATTGCTAAATAAAGTTATGGATGCTTCATTATGGCCCTTTGGAATTCAGGTTAAGCATTTTTCTTCATTAACTCAAGTATGTTCTGATCCAAAAAACTCAATAAATCCAATAGCTCCAGCGAACTAACTGATTCCGTTATTTCTATACTTTATCAAAATGTTCGTGGTCTTAACTCAAAACTTAAAGAGCTTTATCTGAAATCGTTCAATATTAACTATGATGTTATTGCATTGACAGAACCATGGCTTACGGAAAGTGTCTTCAATTTAGAAATTTTGTCACCGCTATTTACGATTTACCGGACAGATAGAAACCATGCTATGACCGAATTAAAAAGAGGTGGCGGTGTCCTCATTGCAATTAAATCCTGTTATTTTTCACGAATGCTGAATTTAAATGATAATCAGAATGAAAATCTTGATATTATGTAATCTATGCTGTATTTTTGTAAAAGCGAACTGCCTATCATTTTATATCACTTGTTCATATATTCCCCCCAACTCTGGGTTAGAAATTTACCAGAAGCATTATGATTGCTTATGTAAATTAAGTAATAATCTGTTAAATACAGAGCGCCTAGTTGTGTTAGGTGACTTCAACTTACCTCATGTTTCTTGGAAAATTGATCCTGATGATTCTCAAGTTCTATTACCATCATATGATACTTCTAACTGTAATTTTTTGGATGATTTGATGGCTTGTGGAATTTTCCAAGTTAATTACATTGAAAATCAAAATAATCGTTTACTTGACCTAGTGTTTACTGATGACAAAGATGGCATTAATATTTCCCGTACTGATGCTCTTGTATGTCCGGAGGATAAACATCACCCAACACTATTACTGCAGTTGGCTGGCCGAACTAAACAGCGAAATACCAGGAAAGTTTGCCATCAAAAGGAATTCAACTTCAGGAAAACAAACTATGATATCCTGAAAAGTCAAATCTGCAATATTGACTGGGATCTGATTTTAGGCTTACAAGGTTCTTCATCACCCTCTAATATCGACGCCGCTGTGGCAGCATTTTATCTAGTTTTGGGTGAGTGCATTAAATCTGCAGTGCCGCTACGTAGCACAAGCATTTGTTACGGTCCAATTTGGTTCACGAATGAAGTTCGTGTACTGCGCAATGTTAAAACCAAGTTTTACAAAAGCTTCATCAAACATGGTTCAACTGATGTTGTTATATATAAATATAATATATAAAATATATTGCTGCGAGAAATAGATACCGCCGAAGTCTTCAATTCTTATATAATATCTATATTTCACGAGTCAAGGCTAACCTGAAGGCCGATCCAAAGTCCTTTTGGACTTTTGTCAATACTAAACGTAAATGTAGTATGATTCCACCTACAATGTATTTGGATGATGAATGATATTCAGCTCACATGTAATTTGTTTGCAAAATTTTTTAAATCAACGTATCGTGATGTACGACATGACGTAACAAATTATCCGTATTCAGTATCTAATTGTCTTAATATGCAATCTATTACCATTGAACAGAATATTGTTCTGAAAGAACTAATGGATCTAAAATTAAATTACAATCCAGGGCCAGACAATATTCCAGCTTGTATCATGCGTTATTACGCTAAAGAATTGGCGTACCCAGTAACGTTGATTTTTGATTACTCACTACATTCTGGCTACTTTCCAGCAGTATGGAAAACCTCTTATGTCATTCCCATACACAAAACTGGGAATAGAGCAAACATTTCTAATTATCGCGCTGTTGCAAAGCTAAGTACGTTGCCTAAACTTTTTGAGAAAATTATCATAACCCAGATTTCCCGTGATGTGTATTCATCCATTTCCGAGATTCAGCATGGATTCCGCCCTGGAAAGTCTACTACAACTAATCTTCTGGAATTCGTTTCTAAGACAATAAATGGCTTTAAACGCGGTATGCAAACAGATGTCATTTATACAGATTTCTCCAAAGCTTTTGATGTTGTTAATCACAACATTCTAATGATGAAATTGAAACTTTTTGGATTTCCCTTGAGCCTATTAAAATGGATTCAATCGTATCTCACTGACCGTACGCAATCTGTTTTACTGCAAAACATGAAATCTAATTCATTCCAAGTTAAGTCTGGTGTCCCACAAGGAAGTCACTTCGGGCCTATTTTATTCCTTATCTTCATTAACGATTTACCTTCGATCTTACAAAATTGCGACGCTTTATTGTTTGCTGATGATTTGAAGATTTTTCTTTCATATAAAAATGGATGTGATGCGTTGCTGCTCCAAACCGACCTAAACAATGTTCTCACATGGTGTGATGTAAACGACATGAGTTTGAACTTGCGCAAATGCAAACAAATGTCGTTTTCGCGATCGACCTCATTCAACTACTCCTACTCTATTGGTGATCATCAATTGGAAACCTTAAATAGCGTTGAGGATCTTGGCGTGGTGTTGGATAGTAAACTGCGTTTCCATGCCCATATTGATCGGATAACCGCCAGATCCCTAAGTCTACTTGGATTTATTAAACGTTGGGCAAATGAATTTGATGATCCTTACATCAACAAAATTCTTTACACGTCATTAGTTCGACCAATACTAGAATATGCTTCGCCTGTATGGTCGCTTAACTATGGTTGCTACATCTCTAAGATCGAATCGGTTCAAAAACAGTTTCTTTTATTTTGTTTACGGAATCTTCACTGGGATCCTTCAATAAGACTTCCATCGTATAAGTCACGACTCAAATTGATTAATTTGTCATCACTTTCCCATCGGAGAATAATGTTAAATTCAGTGTTTATCCTAAACCTTCTCCATGGGGTCACGGACTCTGTTCATCTCTTAAGCAGTATAGGCATCAACATTCCACGCATGTCCTCTAGAGGACACGAATTCCTGCATCTTCAATTCTGCAGGACTACTTATCTCCTGAATGAACCACTCCGCAAGGCTTGTGCTGACCTGAATTCGGTCTCGGCCGTTGTAAATCTAGCGGATTCTATGTTTATCACAAAGGGAAAAATTCTAGAATTTCTTGTTAATAATAATTTGTAATTTATTATTTCAAGCTATAAAGCTTAGCTTAGTTATTAATAAATTATTTCAAGCTATAAAGCTTGCTTAGCTTAGTTATTAAATAAATAAATAAATAAATAAAAATAAGTTTGATTATCCCTAGATTAAAGTATGTGGCTTATAAATGTAATTCATCCGTGCGCTATACCCTTCACCCTGCCACCAATGATTCACCGAGCAAAACCAAAACTGCCTACAAACCAGATGAATATGGAATAAGGTAGAGTGACAAATGCTCTAGTATAATTCCTGTGGTAAAAATATCTATTATGACATTATGTTACTGCGCGCTTCCCTACTAAAGGAGTGGACAGATGCACGTTCTCTGGTGCTGAGAGGTAGATTGTTCCAGATCCTTATGCTTCTTATCAAGAACGATTTTTCCATTATTTGGGTTGAAGAGGGTGGAAGTAGTAAATTTCTGGTTCTCGTGGAATGAAGAAAGTTCAGCTTATTGAAAAAGAAGCGCAGGATAACGATTTTTAATTACTTTATATAATAAAGTAACTACACGAAGCTTGAGCCACGTGGCTAAGTCCATTCCTAGTATTGACGGTACAAGATAAGATACCGAATCCCGTTGTCTTAAAGAATAGACGAAGCGAACTGCGGCGTGCAGACAAACTTTAAGTCTACATAAGCAGTTGGCACTACAACCACTGTAGATTTCACACCCATAAGAGAAATGTGGAATGATAAGAGCCTTGACCAGGGACAATTTCACTTTGACGGGCCGAAGATGTTTGATAAGATATACAGCCTTATAATGTAAATAGTTTCAAGGCGTAAACGAAAACGAAACATATGTTTTTCATGAGTTTTGTTTTGTGCTTTTCGTAATTTTTCGTTTGTTTGACAATTGCGCATAATAAAACTCGAGTGAAATCCACTAAACGAAAAAAATGCTTGTTATTGGTATTTTTACATGCTTTGCAGATTTTATCAGCTACGCGAGCTATAATGGTTCGGCAGTTTCCAGGAAAAAAGTCGAGAAACCACGCGAAAGCAAGAAGGCTATCGTCCAGTGTGTAATTGTTTGTGTTTTGCAAGTTGTCGAATTGTATGTGTCGAATTTGTATGTGTATAGTGTTGCCGACACGCATTTGCACTGAATTCTACCCGAAATCTTTACGTTTCTAGAAATTACTTATAAAAATGCTTCAAATATTGTACACATGGCAACATTTTCTGTCTGCAATAAAACGAATGTCTGCAATACGAACGAAAAGCTTCTATTTTACTAGTTTGGCTCGTTTCGTTTTCGTTTTCATTTGTGTTTCGTTTTCGTCTTGAAATTATTTACATTATAAGGCTTATAGTCTTCTGAGCACAAGGAAACACTTTTTACAGATATGCGAAACTTGTTTGTCCCATGTGAGGTCCTGGCTGATGTACATACCAAAACTTTTAGCATTCATGACCCAGGGGATCGAGACTCCTTCATGGGAGATTAATGTCAACGATTGCAAAGCACGGTTGTACACCGCCATAGCATTAGTTTTCTGTGTGTTAAGGATGAGATTGTTAGTTCGAGCCCATTCGGAAACCGCCTTAAGATCTGCATTCAACCTTTCCACACCTTCCGAAGTTTCTGATAGTTTGCTGGAGAGTAAAAGGTGAACATCATCCGCAAACATACATATATACTAGCGAGTTGAATACGACCAAAGGAAGATCATTTATGTAGAGTATAAAGAGAGTATCGATCCTTGTGGAACTCCGCTATTTGTTGGCAGGAAGCTGGAAGTGGTTTCACCCTTTGCCACACATTGACGCCTTCCCACTAGATAAGAGTAAATTAGTTTACAAGCGCAGGTAGAAAAATGAAATTGGGTTTTAAGTTTATTGGTTAGAGTGGCAAAATCTATGCGATTAAAAGCTTTACTGCAGTCTAGCAGCACCAAAAACGAAACCAACTTCTTATCAACATTTTGCTTAATGGCGTCGGTTACCCCTATTAAGGCAGTGGTGGTATTATGCCCTCGTCTAAACCCATGTTGACTCCCTGACAGTTCAAGACGCCTATCGTCTTCGATGAAATCTAGTATTTGCTTCTTCATAACCAGTTCGCAAATTTTTGAAAGACAGGAAAGAATTGTAATAGGTCTTAAATCTGAAGGAGCCACTGGTTTAGATGTTTTCGGGATTGGTATCACTCTACCTAGTTTCCAGGCCGTCGGGAATGTAGAAGACATGAGTATGTAATTAATAAAGTAAAGTTCAACTGTTGGATAGATAAGTTTTATAAATTTTAAGTGCATTCCATCGAGACCAATTGCATTTTATTTGAGGCTAAATACGGCACAAGCGAGTTCGGTTGTTGTAACGCTACGAAATGAGAAGGGATTTTCGCTTTCTGGTATGTTGTGGTCAACATCTTCTATAAGACATGTGTCATTTAAAGAGGCGAAATAAGCATTAAGCGAATCTGGGTCCTCGGCACATTCTCCGTATCAGTCACCCAAAATTTACGTATTTATCTCCAAAAATCTTTACTGGTAGATATTCTACCAAAACATGATGTCCCGAAGTTGAGTTTTCCTTTTTTGTTCAGATTCGTAACCCTATTTCTATATTTTGTATAAGTTTTCCAGTTTTCTGCCGTTGAGTGCTCGTGGTATGCTCTAAAGGCTAGATTCCTGAGTGACTTGAGCTGTATAATCTAGGGTGTTACGCATGGGCATGAGTGTTTCTTCGGATTGTAGGACCTAATAGGAATAAATTTATTGAACAGAGCTTTTATTGTTCTGTCTAGAAAGTCTAGCTTTGTGTCGACTTCGGGACTTAGATAGACCGGTAGCATATTGATTGACTTTGAAATCCCTATATAGAAACGAGGATGTCTCATTTTTTATCGGCAATAATGCCGTTCCAAAAATAAAAGCATGCATCGAAACCGAAGGAACCCAAAATAATCTTGTGAATTCAATCAAGTCCGGATTGCTCACTATAAAGAAATCGAGAAGGGATTTGGAAGCATGTGCGACATCAATATAAGTATGTTGATGCACATCTGCAATAGTGTACAAATTGAAATCATTGAAAAAGCGAGTTACCCTTTCCCTCACATGCAGTATTTGCAGATTTAGGTTGAAATCTCCCATAATGAAAATATTACCATACTTCCTAGCTACATCCGAAAGAATATCAGAAATAGAGTCCAAATTGCCACGCGGCCGGTAGATAACACCAACTGCAACAGCGGTATTGTTAACAAATATTTCAGCAAAAAGGAATTCAATTTCAGTAGTATCATCTGAGTACGAGATGATTTTAGGCTCCTTGAGTTTTTTAGAAATGTAAAGGGCCACACCGCCTCCTCTGGATCCCAATCTATCATTTCTTATTAATCTGTAGCCTTGAATAGTCAGCATAGAGCTGTCAATCTCCGGTTTTAGCCACGTTTCAGAGACGCCAACAACGGTTAGTAGTCCTCCATCGAGAATCGAAACGATGTCATCAAATTTATCACCCCTGGATTGGGGAAATAGGCTTTGGGCATTGAAATGACCAAAAGGGAATCTCTAACCCTCTTGTCATGTAAATATTTCAAAAGTATGGTATTGTCACTAGCTACCTCATCATTCATATTAGAGCCCATCCGGAGACCACCAGACCAGGCAAGCATGGCGAACCAAGATCATAAGGCGACGGAAGGGTAAAACAGGACTATGTGGGTATATTCTGCACAACGGACCACTACAATTATATTTAAAGAGTAATTTATGTATGGATAGATTAAAGTAGCAATAACAAAAAGAAAACATGTTGAACTATTCTAAATTATAATATACTATACTTCGCTGCAAAATTCATTTATATATATTAGAATCCGTTTCAATCAGTAGAGGATGTTGAATTCGACATATCAAGAGTATTATGGACTGAGATAGAATACAGTGCTTACGTCCACCAGTAAGGCCGCATTTAATGCATTTATGCCGGTAACTAAGCTAACGATGAAATTTCGGTTAGTGATGAGATTTTCAGATTATTAATTTCATGTTTTTTCACTACAAATACGTTGCCACGCCTGATGAACGCCCTGGTTATTACGTTATTCCTTGCCAGCTCCTTTGCTTTTTTAGTCATTATAGAGTGAATTTTAAGAAATATGTATATTGAAATACAAAACCAGTAAGAAAGCTATATTCGGCCTGGCCGAATCTTAGATACCCTACACCTAAAAGTTTTGAAAAAATTTTAAAAAAACTAAAACTAGAGGAAATATGTGGCTATAAGGAAAGCTACCTTATAATAACATTTAATCACAGACGTGTATAAATACAGTGGCGAGTAAGGGGGGCGGGGGTGGCGGTCCACTATGGGCGGCACGATGTCGGGGGTGGCAGTTGTGGAATTCCAGTAGTGACTTATTGAATTCTAGGAATTTTTGGGGCTGCAAGTTGATTAACCGTCCCGGGCTCCATGAGACCTAGCTACGCCTCTGTATAAATAGTAGGCGTGGTCATTACCTTTTTCAAAACAAAATAACTAGTTTAGTTATTTTATTATTGTGTTCAAATGTAAACTTTATATCCGTGGTAATAAACTTGTTTTCATTAGCTATTCTGTATACAAGTAGTAAGTAGTGTAAAAGTGGGCGGACCGCACCCAGTTTTGATGTAATAATGTTTTTTTGGTAAACAAGTTGTTATCTAAAGTTTTATTCAGGAAGTTTATATATTTAACAATATAACCATCTTTTCCCTGTGTAACCTAAAAGTGGGCGGATCACGCCCATATTTGGCATATTAGCGGATAATGCTACTCTATACTCAGGAATAAAATTTTGTTGTAATAACTCAAAAACGAAGGCTGATATCACATTTTTACTAAAAAATAGGCGTGGTCCGATTTTGCCCATTTTCAATACCAACCTGCACACCACAAGAAAAAATATTTCTGCACAATTTCATCACGATATCTTTACCGGTTCTCCTGTGAACCTGATTTCAACCGACAGACAGACGGACGGACGGACATGGCTAAATCGACTCAGGAGGATCAAGAATATATATGTACATATATACGGTCCGCTATCTAACGTTTTTTTTTCAACTAGTGCTTATTTCGTGAATGGTATCACTTAGCTCATGTCTGATTTGACAGATAATTAGTTTTATCCTTCCGCTGAACGAATATGGTTGTGTATACGCTTGAACAACGCTGGGAAATATTGCGACATTACTTTGAAAATCCGATGCCGATTTTGCCAAAAAATCATCTTCTCAGGTGAAGCTCATTTTGATCTTGGCGGGTATGTAAACAAGCAAAATTGTCGCATTTGGGGCACAGAAAACCCGCACGCATACATTAAAAAACCGGTGCACCCAAAACGAGTCACTGTTTGGTGCGGATTTTGGTCCAGAGGCATAATTGGGCCATTTTTCTTCGAAAATGAGCAAGGAGTGGCCGTTACAGTCAATGGCGATCGTTATCGGGCCATGTTGAAGAGGAGGATATTGGCAACATTTGGTTTCAACAGGACGGCGCTACGTGCCACACAGCCGAAGCTACACTCGCATTTTCAAAAAAAAAAAAAAAAAAGTTATTTGGCGGACCCTATACTTTTCTAAACCTATCGTCTCTATTTCTATGCGTTGCACATTTCGTGACAAAGTGAATATACCCTTAACCTTAAGGTGAAGGGTATAAAAAAAGGATACAGAAAAATTTTTGAAATTGAATTTAGAAAAAAAAGATTGAGTTTAGTAAAAATATTAGATTAAAAATATATAGAAGTAAAATTAAAGAAATTACAATTACAGAAAAAAAAGGAAAAGAAATATACAAGTAGAATAAGAAAGAATTAAGATTTGTGTCGACTTCGGGACTTAGATAGACCGGTAGCATATTGATTGACTTTGAAATCCCTATATAGAAACGAGGATGTCTCATTTTTTATCAGCAATAATGCCGTTCCAAAAATAAAAGCATGCATCGAAACCGAAGGAACCCAAAATAATCTTGTGAATTCAATCAAGTCCGGATTGCTCACTATAAAGAAATCGGGAAGGGATTTGGAAGCATGTGCGACATCAATATGAGTATGTTGATGCACATCTGCAATAGTGTACAAATTGAAATCATTGAAAAAGCGAGTTACCCTTTCCCTCACATGCAGTATTTGCAGATTTAGGTTGAAATCTCCCATAATGAAAATATTACCATACTTCCTAGCTACATCCGAAAGAATATCAGAAATAGAGTCCAAATTGCCACGCGGCCGGTAGATAACACCAACTGCAACAGCGGTATTGTTAACAAATATTTCAGCAAAAAGGAATTCAATTTCAGTAGTATCATCTGAGTACGAGATGATTTTAGGCTCCTTGAGTTTTTTAGAAATGTAAAGGGCCACACCGCCTCCTCTGGATCCCAATCTATCATTTCTTATTAATCTGTAGCCTTGAATAGTCAGCATAGAGCTGTCAATCTCCGGTTTTAGCCACGTTTCAGAGACGCCAACAACGGTTAGTAGTCCTCCATCGAGAATCGAAACGATGTCATCAAATTTATCACCCCTGGATTGGGGAAATAGGCTTTGGGCATTGAAATGACCAAAAGGGAATCTCTAACCCTCTTGTCATGTAAATATTTCAAAAGTATGGTATTGTCACTAGCTACCTCATCATTCATATTAGAGCCCATCCGGAGACCACCAGACCAGGCAAGCATGGCGAACCAAGATCATAAGGCGACGGAAGGGTAAAACAGGACTATGTGGGTATATTCTGCACAACGGACCACTACAATTATATTTAAAGAGTAATTTATGTATGGATAGATTAAAGTAGCAATAACAAAAAGAAAACATGTTGAACTATTCTAAATTATAATATACTATACTTCGCTGCAAAATTCATTTATATATATTAGAATCCGTTTCAATCAGTAGAGGATGTTGAATTCGACATATCAAGAGTATTATGGACTGAGATAGAATACAGTGCTTACGTCCACCAGTAAGGCCGCATTTAATGCATTTATGCCGGTAACTAAGCTAACGATGAAATTTCGGTTAGTGATGAGATTTTCAGATTATTAATTTCATGTTTTTTCACTACAAATACGTTGCCACGCCTGATGAACGCCCTGGTTATTACGTTATTCCTTGCCAGCTCCTTTGCTTTTTTAGTCATTATAGAGTGAATTTTAAGAAATATGTATATTGAAATACAAAACCAGTAAGAAAGCTATATTCGGCCTGGCCGAATCTTAGATACCCTACACCTAAAAGTTTTGAAAAAATTTTAAAAAAACTAAAACTAGAGGAAATATGTGGCTATAAGGAAAGCTACCTTATAATAACATTTAATCACAGACGTGTATAAATACAGTGGCGAGTAAGGGGGGCGGGGGTGGCGGTCCACTATGGGCGGCACGATGTCGGGGGTGGCAGTTGTGGAATTCCAGTAGTGACTTATTGAATTCTAGGAATTTTTGGGGCTGCAAGTTGATTAACCGTCCCGGGCTCCATGAGACCTAGCTACGCCTCTGTATAAATAGTAGGCGTGGTCATTACCTTTTTCAAAACAAAATAACTAGTTTAGTTATTTTATTATTGTGTTCAAATTTAAACTTTATATCCGTGGTAATAAACTTGTTTTCATTAGCTATTCTGTATACAAGTAGTAAGTAGTGTAAAAGTGGGCGGACCGCACCCAGTTTTGATGTAATAATGTTTTTTTGGTAAACAAGTTGTTATCTAAAGTTTTATTCAGGAAGTTTATATATTTAACAATATAACCATCTTTTCCCTGTGTAACCTAAAAGTGGGCGGATCACGCCCATATTTGGCATATTAGCGGATAATGCTACTCTATACTCAGGAATAAAATTTTGTTGTAATAACTCAAAAACGAAGGCTGATATCACATTTTTACTAAAAAATAGGCGTGGTCCGATTTTGCCCATTTTCAATACCAACCTGCACACCACAAGAAAAAATATTTCTGCACAATTTCATCACGATATCTTTACCGGTTCTCCTGTGAACCTGATTTCAACCGACAGACAGACGGACGGACGGACATGGCTAAATCGACTCAGGAGGATCAAGAATATATATGTACATATATACGGTCCGCTATCTAACGTTTTTTTTTCAACTAGTGCTTATTTCGTGAATGGTATCACTTAGCTCATGTCTGATTTGACAGATAATTAGTTTTATCCTTCCGCTGAACGAATATGGTTGTGTATACGCTTGAACAACGCTGGGAAATATTGCGACATTACTTTGAAAATCCGATGCCGATTTTGCCAAAAAATCATCTTCTCAGGTGAAGCTCATTTTGATCTTGGCGGGTATGTAAACAAGCAAAATTGTCGCATTTGGGGCACAGAAAACCCGCACGCATACATTAAAAAACCGGTGCACCCAAAACGAGTCACTGTTTGGTGCGGATTTTGGTCCAGAGGCATAATTGGGCCATTTTTCTTCGAAAATGAGCAAGGAGTGGCCGTTACAGTCAATGGCGATCGTTATCGGGCCATGTTGAAGAGGAGGATATTGGCAACATTTGGTTTCAACAGGACGGCGCTACGTGCCACACAGTCGAAGCTACACTCGCATTTTCAAAAAAAAAAAAAAAAGTTATTTGGCGGACCCTATACTTTTCTATACCTATCGTCTCTATTTCTATGCGTTACACATTTCGTGACAAAGTAAATATACCCTTAACCTTAAGGTGAAGGGTATAAAAAAAGGATACAGAAAAATTTTTGAAATTGAATTTAGAAAAAAAAGATTGAGTTTAGTAAAAATATTAGATTAAAAATATATAGAAGTAAAATTAAAGAAATTACAATTACAGAAAAAAAAGGAAAAGAAATATACAAGTAGAATAAGAAAGAATTAAGATTTGATGTAAAAAATAAATAATTATAAAGCTAAAGTTGTATAGAAAAAAAAACAACAAAATATATATTAGACACATAAGAAGACAGGTCAATCTTCCGCCGTTTAGACGGGAGGGGCCATTTTATAAAAATTCGACTTAACATCGAAAAAAAAAATATTAAAAAGTAATGGTTTGACCTAGATAACTTTTGCTTGCTGATTTTCAAAGCCAAATATCCGCTTCCTAATATCCTTTTTAAATTAAGTTCCTATGTCAAACAGTTTTTGAGAAAATTAATGCAAAAGTTAAAATTTGGAAAAGTGGGAATAATTATTCCCACTGTGCAATAGCAATTTCTAAATTGTTTGGAGCCAAGAGATATTCCTGAGTTGTATCGTGTATCCCTTTAACGCCATTACTGATCCAGATACTCATGGCTGATCGACAATTTATTGGATTACCGTCGACACTAATACCCTTTTATTGTTGTAGCGCTGTCGCAGCATTGTGCAAGCAATGTCGCATTTTGTGTCTTACTCTATGCAAAACGGTTTCGGAATCAAGCTTGAGATAGGAGCATTTTTTGGGTATGAGCGCGCCACCCCTTTTTTGTGAAATGTTATTGTATTGAATTCGTTGCAAATCAATTAATTACACAAAAAATACTATTCTTCTTTCGTTATATAACAATTCGTTATTTAGCTTATCCCACTGGCACAATGGGCCCTCATTTTCAGCCCATAATAATTTAAAGTTTTAGTTTAATAGTTTAAATAGTTTTAGTTCTTCATTTTTAACTTCCAATTTCATTGATATATCAAACATCTTCATCACTTTATTTTCTTAAACTTATCTTATCCAGTCGAAGTCGAAAGATAAATTATTTTCTTTTCTTTATTGAAAACTAAAGTAGTCAATTTAATTCATAATATGTGTATGCTTGTTATATATACGTAGATTTCAATTTTAAATATTTTTCAAATTTGACTGTATTTTTAAAATAAAATCTGAAGTTCCTTCCTACAATGTATTATCGCCTTTTTTAATTTCAATATCATTTGTTTGCCTGGAAATAAATAAATTCTTATTATTTTTCTTATTATTAAAAACTGTATAGATTAATAAAAATTTAGAAATATGGATAAACCTAGATTATCCGGCTCTCCATCAACCCGTTACATCGGTATTCTATACCGTGATTTCCGTAAAGCACATGTACATTAGGGATACAACTGTTTTACAATTTTTGAAAATATCAAAATGGCCCTATCCATACCATGTAATGCATAAAAAACAATAAGAACTGCATCTTTAGATTTTCGATATCGTTAAAAAAGGTTCCGCGTCAAATGCAATTAAGTTTGGGATCAGTAAGTTCTAAAAAAATAAAAATATTATCTTTATAAATTCATTAAATGATAAATAAATTATAAGTTTTTCCATTAAATATTGAATAATATTCTGTATAAATTCAATTAATCGTGATAAAATATTGCGACTTACCTACGCTGTCTTATGCAAATTTGCGAAATATTATAATTTATTGCTAAAAGTATAAAAATAAAGCAGCAAAATTAAACACTTTAAAATGTCTTAAACATAGGGAAATTGTTGCTCGGAAAACGCGGATAAGTGGACCCAAAATTTAAAAAAAATCGGAAAATAAATGTAAAAATATTCCAAGTAACGATATTTCGTTATGTGAACTGAACCAAATACCTAAAAAAAAACCAGTCATTTGAAGATTTAATGCGTTATATGAAAAAGAAAAATTAAAAACAGAGAGGTATAAAATTATATCACAAGAATTATTCGATTTATGGACTAAACTAAATATTCCGAAATTGGCTACCAAATCTATAAGAAGGAAAGTGGAATGTTTGATTCGTGCATACCAGAAAGGTATCAAAACTTCAAAAACTGCTGAAAAGTTTGATAACAATTTTAATATTTCGTTCGAAAACATTGCACCAAAATCTGAAATAAGTGTCCAAGATTCAGACTCCGACTCTGTCTCAATGCTCGATGATTCATTTGAAGACGATAGCGATTATATGCCACCTTTAAGACTTGGAATAACAAAGCGATTAACAATTCCAGCACTAACGTTAGTAAATAATGCCAAAGTAAGTACTAGGAAAGCAGCAAAAATATGCAAGGAACTGGCAGAATCAGGGGTCGATATTGCAACTCCTTCACAGCAAGCAATTTATAAAGCTGTTTATAAATCTGCAGAGAAAAAGGAAGAAATGATGAAACAGTCTTTACAATATCAGAATTGGTGTCTCCATTTCGATGGTAAAAAAATTGGACGACAAGAAGTACAGGTAGTTGTTGTAAAAAATGAATCTCAAGAAATAAAAGTAGCTGCATTAGTTCTGGAAAATGGGAAAGCGATAACTATTTTCAATGGCATCAAAGAAACTCTAGAAAAATGTAATTTGATGAAGTCAATAAAAATGATAATTTGCGACACAACCAGTGTTAATACAGGAAAAACTAAAGGTGTTGTAACACTACTGCAGAACCATTTTAAATCAATTTCTCTGCAACCACCGCAGTACATTGGATGTCAGCATTAGTACTACGATATGTAATGGATGCATCATTGGACGGAAAAACCACCTCACCAGATATTACATATGAATTCGTTTCAGAGTTGATAAGCAATTACAATACATTAAAACACGAATATGAGCAAAACGATAAACGGCTATATGTTGGAAATTTAAAGTGGCGTGATGATATGCAAAATTTATATGAACTTGGACAGGCTTTTAAATACTATATGGAGCACAATAAATTTCCATTTATAAACTTTAAAACTATACCACCGAATAGTAATGCTAGATGGAATTCTAGAGCAATTCTTGCGATTCTAGCTTACAACTAATTCCAAAATATCGTGGCCCTTGGTACAACATTTGGTTTTCAGACCATTGTTACAATAAAAATGACTTCGAAGCCTTAAATAAATCATTATCGGGCTTTACTAATGCTCAGAAATGCTTTCTAATACATTGGGTGAAAGATGAATCAAGAATTCCAAAAACACAACGCAGCAACATTTGTGGGGAACGCGCCATCAAAGTCATACAAGATATTTTCCCCCAATGCAAATCAACACGAACTCTTAATCTTAAGTTAATTTCACTTAACAAAGATAGTTTTTAGATTGTGATTTTCATTATAATCATATAATTACATTAAGAAATGTAAATAGTTAAATAATTATAAAATAAAAAATTTGGAAAAAACAAAAAAATTTTGAAAAAATAAAAAAAAAATCTTAAAGGGTTTTCAGAAATCAGCTTCGACGCGGAACGTTTTTGTTCCGAAATGACCTGAGGAAACATTTTTCGGTTTCACCACAACATCGGCTACAGCGTGGTGATAGGGCCTTATTTTGGTTGTACCCCTAATGTACATATGTATGTATGTTTTCATTTTATACAAAATACAAGTGAATCGCATAAAAACTTCTTAAAATTGTTGATTTGTTCAAAGAACTCACTCACTTAATCAAAAGCTAAAGAGAAAAGACATATACATATGTCTTTTTATAGATGCAAATGCACATGTTGTTGTTAAAAATAAATAATAATAATAACATTTATGAATGCTGATATATCGTACAACTTCTTAAAATCGGAATTTTCCATTTTCCGTAATGAGGGTTTTCTATCTATAGGGTCTTATTCATAAAAGCTTCCAAAACTCTTAGTGTGTATGGTTTGTAAGAAAATTTCGAAAAATCGTTATTCATAAACAATTTTTATTTAAAAAATCATTCGTATGAGGATTGCAAGTAAATTATAGTCTTCAAATATCTGGAGATAATAAAAATATATTTTTCATTACGCAAATTTCTGGCGGTGAGAATGGTTATGCGTTCATCCATTTTACACGTTTGATGGAAATTTACTTACAAAAGAAAATTAAAACCATTTCAAATTTACACAATTGTTGTAGTTTGATCTCAGTTAGGACGGAAACCAACTTTCTCCGCTTATTAAATATCCTGATGCCAAAATATTTTTTGTTTTATATAAATAAAATATAATTATCTAAATCTGATTAAAACTTGCAATGTGATCTTAAATTTATATATTGGATTTAATTCGACTCCAGTAATTCCTGCTGTCATATTTGTATCGGCGAAAAATCTCCTAGCCGTATTGCCATCATTCTTATTTCTAGCCCCAACTTTTGGCGCATCAATGATTACACCCTCTTTTCTAATCATTTATTAAAGAAACTTCTTCTTTTATCAGCTCCGGGGTTTCTTTTCTATAGAAAAATTTTATTCGACGGCAATACTTGGTAAGTGACGCTGATGGATTCTCACAAATTTTTTAATGTTTCTGATACATTTCCTGAAGAAGTCGATGTCATGTTAGAGTCGACTACGGTTCTACAAATTATCAGATAATCTCAAACCCACGAGTAACACCATAAACATTCTGCGGTATGGATATTTCTATTATTGAGGATTCTGATGAGGTTTTAAAAAACTATTTAACTACTCCTAATAATATTTTATAATTTAATTCTACAGAAAAAAATATTTTATAATAATTTCCTAATCATAAAAACATCATAAAAAAATTGCCTGCCTGCATTATTTGCTCTTACAACGAGCATGGGAGCAAATTATCGAAAAAGGTGATGGGAAATCCAAATTTGATTTTCAGGAACAGGAACCATGAGCCGTCACGTGCTTCAAAA
Source organism: Myopa testacea (assembly GCA_949629155.1). NCBI lineage: Eukaryota > Metazoa > Arthropoda > Insecta > Diptera > Conopidae > Myopa > Myopa testacea. The sequence goes on along the minus strand of OX451346.1, from coordinate 33,757,472 downwards.
GCTATAGCTTCTAATACCTCATTTTATTGTAAATTTAGGCCTTTAAAAAAAAAAATAAATAAAAATAATTCTGAATAGCCACAATCATAAAAAGAAGGATTTGATAAGTTTTACAAATGTTAATATTTTAATATGCCTTTTATTTTGAGTCGATTACTTTAATACCGTTTGAGATATTCGCACTCAAGATCAGAAAAAAAATTTAAAAATTATATATGGAATACTTCATAAAAAAAAATTCCTCAACTTTAACCGACGCCAGAGAGAACTGCAGATCAACTTTCAAAAAATTCCCAATGGCTTGTGAGGTTTAGAAGCATTATAAAAAAAATGCGAAAATAGTTTTTAAAAAATAGTCAAGCGACACCGAGATGTCTTTTCATTGTAAAAAAATCTGTCAAAAAGCATTTTTAACTACAACGCAATAATATGTGTTTGACTACAACAGGTTTGTAAGGCAGTTTGAATTGTTTTTTAAGAACCATAATATATAATATAATAATAAAATAGATATAATATTTAATAGTTTCATTTTTCAGCCGATTTAAAAACAGTTTCTATAAAAAGTAGGCGTGGTCGTAAACCGATCATGTCTATTTGAAATACCAAACTGTTCTACATAATGCCAAACCACATCGTGCAAACATCGTTAAAGAAAAAATAAAGAGGCTCGGTTGGGATCATCTTGATCACCCCCCGTACTCTCCAGACCTTGCTCCTTCTGATTACCATTTGTTCCGATCAATGCAGATCAGCCTGGCATATGTACGCTTTCGAAATGCTGAAGAAGTGCGAAAATGGGTCGATGAATGGATTGCCTCGAAAAATGAGGACTTCTTCAAACGAGGAATCAATAAACTTCCCAGAAGATGGGAGCAAGTCATAGCCAACGATGGGCAATATATTGCTTAATGTACTCATTCATTTTGTTATTCAAGCAAATGCCATATTCAAGGCAAAAAATCCGCATTATTAATTCCTACTCCTAATAGGTTACTTTTAATTTTGGTTTTACACCTTTAATATACCCAAAATATAATACTATGATCTGCAATTTTTAATGGATCTGTTATTTGTATTGGAATTTGGTGGGTTGTGTTTGAGAAACTATGTAAACTATTCTAGAAGTGATATGATAAACCGTATGGTAGATACTTGGACTAATATCAATCAAGTTATCAATTTTCATTCTTCTCCAAAAGAAATAGCTTTATTCGTTTATTTTTCTTCTATATAAATTATTGTAGATATATCTTTTATAAGTTTCGGAAGCCCGGAAACTGCAACCACCACCGATAACATCAAAAATGTTCACAAAATTATATAATGGACCGCGCGTTGTGGGCCGATCTTTATGACTTTGGAAGAAAAACGCATTTGAAAGAATATTTCCAAAGCCCTATTGTATTAGGTCATTAAGTATGAAAGTAAGATTATTTGATCTCCAATAACAAACAATATGATTAATCAAAATATGCACCTAAGCTATCGATGGTGTTTTACCATTTTAACGGTAACTTTTTTATGCCTACAGAGAAGTCAGCGGGGCGAGAGGCGGTGAAATCCGAAAAGACATAATTACACAGCTTTCACAGCTTCTTGAGAACTCCTTGAGCTCGTAAGAACTGGTCTAATGAGTGACAGAGAGTTTACAAGCCTAGCTCCTGTAATTTGAGTAGCGTTGTTCGAGCGACATGTGGCGTTGTCTTGTAAGAGACAACTGATTGCAGTAGACATGTGCTGTTATGACTTGACAAGGTCTCATAACGCTGTAATGGATAATTCCGGCGCTGGACCACCAAACAGATACCATAAGCTTTTTCTGATGGATGTTTGGTTTAGGGCTCTGTTTTGGAACCTCTTTTTTATCCAACCATTGTGCCGAACGTTTTCGATTGTCAAATAAGATCCATTTTTCATCACCCGTTACAATGCGGTGGAGAAAAGGTACGATTTTATACTGTGACAGTAAAGAAAGGCAAGGTTCGAAACGATTTCTTTTTTGACGCTCGTTTAACTCATACCGAACCCATTTAACTCATTGGTTCAGCGACGAAGCTCATATTCGAAAACTACCCGCATTTTTTACCTTTCCATTGTCTTATGAAAGCTGCTCTATATCAGAAGATTCAAAACGAAACTACGATTTGCACTACGAGTTTGAAAAAATTATGATGAACTTTCATGATATGAAAAAACATGAAAACCGTTCTTGTCAAGTGTCAGAGATATCAACTCCCAAACTCAGCTCTTATGACAATCGGACTTATCATACCTAATGACCTAATAGTTATGTAAGCGAAATAATGCAGATTTTTGCGTCATTTCATAACTGTAAAAGTTAAAAAACTGATAAAACGTGGAAAATAAACTGTTAAACACTGCAAACTGCAAGGGTAACTTGCTCCGAAAAAGGTGGGAACGGTTTCAGCGGCCGGTAAGTGATGGCGTTTGTTTTGTCGATGAGTAAAAATTGCAAACGAACAGAGTTCTTCTGTGGTGTAATAAAAGAGTACGAGGTCTGTTCAAAACGTATCGCGAATTTTAAATTTCAATTGCGCGGCTGCAGCGATTCGAGCAACTCTTTTTGATTTCACGTCATTAGGTATTTTCTTTGGTTAGTTTCGTTGTGTTTTCTGAATGGCGCTCAGTTTATTCTTCAGTTTTTCTTTTATCTCATCAGTCTATTCAAAACGGCTTAAGCTTACGGCTATGATCTTGCGGTATTTTGGACCATTCCCGTACAATGAATTTCTTCAGTGCATCCATACTGGCATAGTTTTTAGTCCTCACCTTGCTCTCCGAAATGGCCCACATTGAATAGTCCATCGGATTTGAATCTGGCGAATTCGAAATACACTGGACGGAATGAAATGTGAAACATGGTTTTTAAACCATTCTTGTTTCACACGAGCTTTATGAGACGTTGCCGAGTCTTGTTGAAATTTTCATTGTATACGACCGAAATGTTTGCGTGCCCATGGCTTTAAAGCAGCTTCTAAAACAATTTCCCGATAATAAGTCACATTGACTTTAACACCAGGCTCGATGAAAACCAAACGCTCAAATTTTCGCATAAAGTACGTTCAATTAATTAACCACGATCATTTTGAGAGTTTATGAACTGCTCAATAGGGAAATTTTTCTCATCAGAGAACACAATGCTTGGAAATTCTCTACGTTTGTGCAAGCGTAACAACTCCTTTGTTCTTTCGAGTCTAGCTTTTATTTTGCTTTGGTGTAAGATCATGTGCCTTTTGGAACTTGTCGGGCTTTACCTTGAGCTCATTTTGGAATATGCGTCGGATGCTTCGCTGGGATATTTTCAGTTCTTTCGCCATTTGATTACCACTACGGCGTGGATTTCGTTCAATTCAAGCCTTCACTTTCCGAACCATTTCAGGTGATGTTGGTGTTTTTTTTGTCCACCACCATAGTGTTTGGCAATGCTGCATGAATCTATATACCGATTTATGGTGCGATAAACAAACTGATATTCACTATGAGATGCCTGAGCTCACGAACAATAGTTGGTTTTGATTTTCCACTCAAATAAAGGGTTTTTCAATAAGGACTTGACAATTTTGAATTTAGTTTGTGAACGCACCTTTTCACTTAACATCGAACTGTCACTGTCAGTTTATTCAGTAGACATAACCATTTCATCATGGTGAAGTACACGAACGAACAACGCCTGCAAATCTTAAAAATTTACTACAGAACTCCGATAACTCAGATTTTCAATAAACAAAATATGCGGTATTGGGCGAGTGAAAATCCACATGTGCTTAATGAAAAACCACTTCATCCACAAAAGAACTGTTTGGTGCGGTTTGCATGCCGGCAGGGTCATAGGGCCATATTTTTTCTCGACGGTAGTGGGCGCCACATTACTGTGAATGGTGATCGTTGTCGCGCCATGATTATCGATTATTTTTGGCCTGAATTGGAATATATGGACTTGGACAGCATGTGGTTTCAACAGGACGGCGCCACAAGGCTCAAATGGTTTTCAATTTATTTTGAAAAAAAGTTTTCAAGTCCTTATTGGAAAACCCTATATAATGCAATCACACTACTACATTTGAATTTAATTTCGAATACTTTTTGTTCTATAAAACTTATAAGTAAATGATTGTGGTAGCTGATAAACAATATAAACAGCTGTCATTGGTATGAATTTGACATAGTTGGCAATATCGCGTTGCCAGATATACCGATGTGAAGTTGCTAACATTTGCATCGCCTAACCCTGTATTGTACTATGGTCATGCTAACAGTCAAAAAGAATTTTGCCAGATAACAGCCTTATAATGTAAATAGTTTCAAGGCGTAAACGAAAACGAAACATATGTTTTCCATGAGTTTTGTTTTGTGCTTTTCGTCATTTTTCGTTTGTTTGACAATTGCGCATAAAACTCGAGTGAAATCCACTACACGAAAAAAATGCTTATTGGTATTTTTACATGCTTTGCAGATTTTATCAGCTACGCGAGCTATAATGGTTCGGCAGTTTCCAGGAAAAAAGTCGAGAAACCACGCGAAAGCAAGAAGGCTATCGTCTAGTGTATAATTGTTTGTGTTTTGCAAGTTGTCGAATTGTATGTGTCGAATTTGTATGTGTATAGTGTTGTGTATAGTGTTGCCGACACGCATTTGCACTGAATTCTACCCGAAATCCTTGCGTTTCTAGAAATTACTTATAAAAATGCATCAAATATTGTACACATGGCAACATTTTCTGTCTGCAATAAAGCGAATGTCTGCAATACGAACGAAAAGCTTCTATTTTACTAGTTTGGCTCGTTTCGTTTTCGTTTTCGTTTTCATTTGTGTTTTCGATTTCGTCTTGAAACTATTTACATTATAAGGCTGTAAGTCTTTCTTAAATTAATAATTAACCAAACATTACACATTTTTCCAGTAGTTATTTGTTTTTGTAGTTATCAAATGGTAATGCTACGTTTTCACGGAAACCATATGCGCATTTGTAATCACGCATTTGAAAATCGTTTACAGCTCCTTTTATAGTTTTTGCTGTGATAGAATCGTTAGCTGTTATATCGACTGAAAACAATGTTGTATTTATTGAAATATAGTAACTGCGAGAAATGCAGGAATCACATACATACATACCATTATTTTTCATTACGCAAAAGAATAATGTAGATTCAATTTCTAATTCATATTTTGACCATAAACAAAATAAATTAAATTAAATGCGCCGCAGAAATAAAAGAAAACTGCAAATATTGCGGAAATATAATTCAATTTCAATTTTACAATTTTTATCCCATTTCCAATGTTTCTATTGATTTGTTTTGGACATTTCTTGACACTCATGACAGTCTGACTCGAAATACGATTTTTCATCGCATTTCATTCAGATTTATTTAAAATGCGACGCATTTGTCAAATCGTATGAAAATTGATCGCATTTGGTTGTTTATTTGATTGAAATTAAATTGAATCGAATTAAATCGAAATTTGACAACAAAAACTTAACAACAACAATCAGACCATTGGTGGGTGTTACACTAAACATCTTGAGGCCGCCTCAGAAAAATGTGTTTACGTTCCACGCTGTCACACTACAAAAAATTGTGCGCGTCCCCAAACTCGTATACGTGCACAAGCAGTTGAGAGTGTGTTTGTAAGCGCTTTGATTTCAACGAAAGCGCTGTGCGGAGTGATTGTTTGACGTGTCAGTAGTAGCAGCAATATTGTTGTTTACGTACCGATTGTCTGTACCTACCACACAGAATCTACCTGCATTTATGAGTTCGCATTATTGGAAATTTAAAAATTGTAGTTTCCATTATTTATCGTAATGACCTTCACCTGTTTTTTACCCTTTACACAGGTCTTCTTTTTTTCAGGAATTTCCAAGTTGTAAAAATGAACATGTTGAAAGAAAGGAAGAGGTTTTTCTGCATCTTGTTTTTTATTTAAAACTCTAAGAAATATATCCTTCCTTTCCAGTATCTTTTAGGAATTGATAAATATTTTGAATAATTTTTCTTAAATATAAATGCGGAACCTTTTCATATTTCAAAAATAAATTGCTAGTAATAATAATAACAATTACATAATACAATAAAATTCTAAAAAAAAACAGTAAAGTAAGAAAAAACATGAAATCAGCCGAACCGATTTTTTTATTCAATACATTTTCTATATTTACGGGCATGTATGTTTTCTTAAGCGAAACTCTTGCTATGGCTGCTACGCATAACAAAACAAAAATGAGAAGGCAACAGATAAGAAAAATTTTCAGACTGTGCTTCGAGTTTGTATACATATGTTAGTGTTTGACGGTGGTGAGGCAGCCAAAATTTTAGCGATAATGTTGAGGCGAACGTGGATCGAAAGCTATTGCGAATATTACACTTTGAACATTGCTCGGCAAAACTTTAAAATTGTTATTACTATCTATACAAAGTTGTCAACCTTACGCTCTCAGTTCAGGCGAACGTGGATCGTTCCACTTTGTGCAATCAACCAATCAGTGCGTGCGAGTCTGGCGTCAAGATGCCTAGTGCGACACTCCACATTGACCGCGCAACAAACAACAAGCAATCAATGGGGACAGCGAGCACTCGTGTCGTTGACCGTGCGTTGCTGCAGTGGTGACTAAGTTTAAACCGTATTATATAATAATTGTTTTTATATTACCTCTTGTTTTTGCTGACTTGGTTTATCCAGGTCATTAAAGTAAATGTAGCCATAAGTATAAATGTAGCCAAAAATTGATTATAAATAAGGAAGTCATTTCAAATAAAAGGCATTGTGTGTTTAACATTAACCAACAAAGTACAAAGTACTTGGTTCAAGTACTAAGTTCGACTCGCCTCATCTAAATCATCCAAACGAACTTGGTTAACGTACCAAGTTAATTACAACTAGACTTGGTTTCAGCATCAAGTTTATTCACCCTTAATTTTAGAGTTGGTTCAAGTACCAAGGCTAAGCTTTCAACATTTTTGGTGAGCACGACGTGATCTATGATCACGACACAACAGCTAAAATCAACGAAAGGCACAATGGAGATGTTCGCGGGATATCTTGCTCAACAAGCGAAAGAAATCCAACGCATCGTGAGAAACTTTAAGAAGGATTCTGCCGATCGGAAGAAAAATATTGAATACTTCAGCGGCCGTTTACAAGAATTACAGGTTGTCTGGGAACGCTTTCAAACTACAGACAATCAAATACGAATCATCAAGGATCCTCTGGACTACACGACAATTATTTCACGTTGGATTATTATCATAAAATAATGACGTTGGTCGAGGAATACTCCGAACTATTTCAGCAAGAGATCACGAAGCTCCAGGAGCAGCACAGCGCTGGACGGCAACAGGACGGCGAACAGTCAAACACACAACATTCAGGAACTAAATATCAGGAGCAAACAGGAGCATTCAGCAAAAAGTAGTCGCAAGCAACTATGAGTCAAGGTGCAATGGGAATTGTGAGAAAGTTCACCATCAGAGCAGCCTCACTAGAGCGTCTAATTGGCGCTCTTCTCGAAAATTTGGAGAATCAGCCGCCACAATTATGTGAGTGGAAAAGTCAGAACATCAGCCAGACATGGCAACAGATTGAGGCACTAAATGACGAAATCTGGATGCAATTCGAAAATCCGGCAGCCATGGGGTACAGCAATCAGAAGTACGTCGACATGGAGCAAAGGGTGCATCAGTTACTGATCAACTTAGCCATCTATGCCGATCGACGTGGCAACAACGCAACTATGGCACTGCTATCCTTCGTTGACGCGACCCTACGGCACGCAGTTTAACTACGCAAGGTAACAATCCCTAAATTTAATGGGAATTATTTGAACTGGCGACCATTCTATGAACTAATCTCCCAACTCGTGGACCTGCAGCCAATATCGAATCTCCACAAAATGTACTACTTGAAGTCAAATGTAACTGAAGAAGCCGAACGGCCCATAAATCATCTCACACCAACAGAAGAAAACTTCACATCAGCTTGGACAATGCTTCATTGACGCAAAAGCAACCTTCCATAAACGGTGCAGCATCTGATGTCAAGCGACTAAAAGACACGACACAAGAGTGCCTATTAGCTCTAAAAAATCTGAAGGTAGACACATTAACATGGGATCCTCTGCTGTTACATATCCTGATGAAAAAATTGGACAAACAGACCCTCATCCGATGTGAACAAAGCATTTCGAATTCGACGCAAATGCCATAAATAAGCCACTTCTTCGACTTCTTGGAAAGGTACTTTCGATCACTGGAAGTGATTGAATAGAAAGCGGTTTAACCAACACACAAAATGGCACATGTCCATGCGGCTGCTACGTCTCAACCAAACAATCAGGGCAATTGAAAGGTATGCAAGAGTGGACAACATCCGTTATATGCATGCTCAAAATTCCTACAATTACGAGCGTCAGATCGTCTTAACTTCGTCCGTAAGGAATGCTGCTGCATCAATTCTCTGAAAGCAGACGTGGCAGGCAAATGCGCATCACGAAGTTGTGTTAAGTGCAACCAAAGGAACAACACGCTATTACATTTGTAGCCTGGACGAACGACTTCAGATGTTAAAGAAAGAAGTCAGCCAACTTTTACCACCACGCTTGAAGAGAACAGCAAATCAATTGCCGCAGCAACTGCCAACGCTTAAAACGGCAAAGAGAAGGTGGTTTTGTTAGCAACCGCAATGGTTGTGATTTCCTCTAATAATGGAAGAAATTCTCATCAATCTCAAATTAAATCTCAGAAATTCAAGGCTATTCTCGATCCAGGATCACAAGTCAACTTGGTGACTGAAAGACTACCATTTCCAAGTGTAAATGAGAATAGGTCAAGTCTAAATGAGAATAGGTCAATTGTAAATGAGAATAGGTGAATTGTAAATGCGATTTTCCAAATGTAAATGAGAATAGGTCAATTGTAAATGAGATTTTCCAGTGTAAATGAGATTAGGTCAATTGTAAATGAGATTTTCCAAGTGTAAATGAGAATAGGTCAATATATATGTATATTCAATGCTGTTAATTTACTATTTAATAATTATTATTTAATAATTAATAATTTAGTATTTTAAATAATAATAATAATTTTCATAAATTATGTTACGAGAAATTATTGTTCAATATACATTTTACGTTGATTTACAATATCAAAATCATTGAAAAATTAATAAAAATGCATACAATTACAATAATAATTAGAATTTTCAATAATAATAGAATAATTAGATTAGAATTTTCATTTGGTGCCATAGTTATTTATTCCTAATTGAATGAAATGCTTTTTCAGACGAATTTTTCTTCTTACTGTGTTTGGGATATTAACAAGCTCAACCGAAAGCTCATTAAATACACTCGTAACTAAAAAAAAAGAGTCATTTACACTTGATTTGTTCTCATTTACAATTGATCTGTTCTCATTTACTATTGACCTATTCTCATTTGCAATTGATCTATTCTCAATTACACTTGGAAAATCTCATTTACAGAAATCTGTTAGGGCCGCACCCTTCCCCAACACCTCAAACAAGGACTGTGCACTAGAAAAAAATCAAGGTAGCATCTACATTATCAGCCGAACATGCAGTGGACGCAAGGGACATCGAGCAGTTGATTTATGGAATAAATCACAAGAATTCATTCAAACTTCTACAGCGAATCATCGCCTACACATTACGCTTCACACAAAATTGTCGGAAACCCATTGTGCAACGGCACATCATAATTCTGGGAGCAATCCAAATTTCAGAATTCGCAAACGGATGAAATTAAACGGTTAACTAAACAGAAATCGTTGAGCAAAGAAAAAACAAAGAAAGAAAGATGAAATGAGACTCATTCATGTTGGCGGACGTCTAAAGGCACCCAATCTAGCCTTAGATGCAAAACACCCTGTCCTGCTGGTCTACAACGATCAATCTACCGTTAAAAAAATTACATAACAACAACAAACATTGTGGACCTCAAGCGCTGCTTGCTGCGTCCAGACAACGTTTTTGGATAATCAAAGGAAATTAATGACACGCAGCATTGTCCAGAAATGTATACGGTGCACTCGAGCCCGACCTCACCTAATTAATCAGATAATGGGCAACTTGCTAGCAGAAAGAATCACCCCAACATGACCATTTTTAATTATGGGAGTGGACAAATGGTCCCGTTATGGAGTCACTATAAAATCAGGGGAAAGAGACCTCACAAGATTTATTTAGCGATTTTCAAAAAAATCGCAACAAATTTTTTTTTAAAATTCTTGTTACACATTACCTTTTTTTATCAATAAAGTTTTGGCCAAATACGAAGACTTTAGTGGAACATTGTATATGTATTGTATATTATTAGACATATATTATCTATGATTTGTATGCAATTGATGCAATCTTACATTTTAGACCAGTGCTGGCCAAAACATATACAATCATATTTTGTGCATGTGTGAAGCGTTGAGAGAGGTTGTTTTGCGGAAAAATTCTCTCTGAATTGTACACTGAAAAGATTGTTGTTTGGGGGTTGTTAAACTTTAAATCATGCAAATGATTTTGCAATGAAATTGAGTTTACTATTTCTCAATCTATTCCTAATTCAGATTTTGAATAATTTTTTTAATAGCAGACTTTAACTTAAATAATAACATAATCTAACATTAACATAACCTAAACATAATCTAAATGACACGTCCTATAGTGTCTGTGTACAAAAAATTTAGATGTGCGTCCCACCTTTTTATTGCAAAACATGGTTCGTCTAAAAATGTTTGAAGAAAAAATAGCGATTCTCCCATTCCTTATTAAACATTTTGCTCAGTGCAATCATAGAATAGTCTGGTGCGATCTTGCTTGCTTGAAGTCTGCACATCGACTGACTCACTTGATACGAATGATCGCTAGTGTCGGTGTGAAAACCGAGAGAAAAAATTAGCACGCGTGCCTATGGCGTGGCCAGCACTGTTTTAGACACATACGCGTATATGGTATATGAGTATGATTAAAACATTTTCTAGGATTTACATTTAAGAGAACTGCATACATAATGCATGGCGTCAGCAGAACTATCAGATGGATTCAAATGTTTTTCACTTGTTTTAATTCTTGGATAGTATTTTAATAGCGCTATATTTAGTGTTAAATCTGGGAGCTTTCTAAAGTATGGTCTTGAGATGTTAGCAAACAAAGAAGAGTACGTGACGTGACAGAAAATTAAAGTGGTTTTTATCTGCATCTATATAAATAAAACAATCTGCGAAAAGCGCCGAGTTTCTAATGAAACTCAGTTTTAGGGCCTTATGCTCGATCTGCGCAACGTTAGCTGTACCTCCGTTTCCGTTGCCTTTAAAACACCATGTGCTAACTCTTACGATGAGCCCCGTTGAGAGAACTGCGCTTTACGTATTTCCCCTACATGTCAACTGGTATGTAAAAGTTGTGTATCTGGTGTACACAAATTTTACAATCAGACGTTCCCTTGCTTTCTTGTGATTATATACATTCAATGTGAATATGTTCTTATACCTGGTCTGTTCCTTCTTGAGTGTGTATTGGAAATTTTTTTCACTTATCACTGAGAAAAATATATGCGAAAGTTAAAAGTTAACTTTTAACTTTTATAATAAAAGTAAAAGTTAAAAGTTAACTTTTAACTTTTATTTTAAAAGTAAAAGTCATTTGAAGACTTTTATTTTTAAAAGTCTTTGAAAAAAGTCTTTTGAAGACTTTTATTTTTAAAAGTCTTTGATAAAAGTTATTTTGAGACTTTTATTTTTAAAAGTCTTGGGAAAAAGTCTTTTGAGGACTTTTTCGTTTAACTTTTTTGAAATAAAAGTCTTTTTTAAAAGTCTTTTGAAGAAGAAATGCGCTGAGGCGAACTGTGGAGGAACATGATTGAATACATATATCGCTATCAGATTTGGTGCGAAGTAAAGAATATTTGCTTGAATCGTCACTCAGCGCACGCTGCGTGTGTGTATCAATATCTCGGACGAAGCCCTTATCGGCAGCGGGTACAGCGGCGACAATGCTTTAAAACAACAACACATTGCTCAGCTTGTGTGTGAATGACTGTGTTGTTATTGTTGATTGTTTACGTGATAGGGTTATAAAGGATTTAAAGCAGAACTACTAATGCAATGATTTTTGATCGAAAAATTGTTATTGGTATCAAAATCTAGTTAGTCGCATGTCACTTTAGAGTTAGTTAACTCTCAAACGGCTGCACCGATTTCGATGCGGTTTTCACCATTGTATTGCAAATTTTTAATTCAATCGTATTTATAGATGAGATTTTTTTTTTCACTATAATTTTATACCTAAAAAATATCTATGATTTTAAATACTTTTGCGTCGCTGATTTGGAGCAAAGGCAAATTTTGTAACCAACATAGAAGGTACAGAACACTGTGGATGTGTTGGCGTACCGTACGATTTTTTGGTGACAGGTATTGCAAACAGATATCGCATTTCAGTACACAAAACACATTGTTGTTGTTTTTCATTTGCACAACTTTTGTTGAAACAAATGCAATTAATGATGGGAATTTCCATGCCTGTTTTGCCTTAACCCTTTCGTGTGATATATGCACATATTTCTACTTACAAAAATGATGGAATGCAAAATTGATCAGAATATTGCAGAACAATAAAAAAAGGACAGAACCGAAGCTTTCTTAGAAATTGTGAAAAAATACGCTGGCACTTTAGGTACCATATTTGTCGGCTTTATGGAGTCCAATAATTGGTGCCCTGTCAAATCATACACGGAACATTTTCTAGCTAGGCTCAAAAACTGAAACCAATCCACAGTGTTCTGTACCTTCTATTTTGGTTACAAAATTTGCCTTTGCTCCAAATCAGCGACGCAAAAGTATTTAAAATCATAGATATTTTTTAG